>CM076572.1:1444996195-1445301145 GCA_034641835.2 Pinus albicaulis | reverse complement strand
TATATAGACTCTATTTTCTAGTATTCTTCATGCATCCCAATGATTTACAGAGCTTGAAACTAAGGTAAGTACTCATGGCTTTTAGGTGAAGATTCAAATTGGCTTAATCTCCATTGTTGTATGTGGTTGAAGTGTGAATACATTTATTGTTTGAGTGTGGAGAATATGGATCAAATTAGTTAAATAGATCAGAAGATCTACCAATTTTAGGTTAGATGGTGGAGTTTTGGGTGAGAATAAGTGAGTGCAGAGAGAGGAGAGTGAGCTCCTATAGCAGAGAGGATACACATAGGTAAATGGCATAGATTAGAGGAAAGTATCATGTATGAATATGCTAGCCACAATGTTAGAGCTTGTGAGTGAGAGGAAGAGTTCTATTTGTTAGCTGAAATAGAATATGCAGAGGTTGTAGTAGAAATTGATGAGCACAGATAGCTCCATATTAGAGTTTTAGCAGAGATGATTTTTCAGTATATATGGACGACATGGACCAGAGGTTGATGGCTAAGAAGAGACAAAGCATTAAGTGTCTCTTTTTTTTGTGGCTAATCCATTTTTTTTGCAGGGTTGTTGGTGCATATGGCATAATGCCATATTGTTTTTTATGTTGTTCATATACTAAGGGTTTGATGTGTTTTATAGTTTTTATTTATGGATATGTGTATGGCCATGAGTGGCTTGATTGATGCATGTTGATGGCTAAGTGTTAGAGTAATAGTGTTGTTTTTATTTATTTATGTTGATGATTTGATTGTTATTTAGTTGATGAGAGTGTCTTGATGTTGGGGTTTGATAGTATAACTGAGTCTGTTGGGGATACAATCTGAAATTTTTTAAACGATTTCTCCACATAGTTTGTGGAGGAGTGGCCTCTGGAAAGTGGTGGCTTTCTAAGTTGGAGCAGTGGTTCTGTGCTAGTGGTGGCTAGCAACAATATTATGGGAGTGGTGGCTTCCATCCAGTGGTGGTCGGATAATAGTTAGTGGTTACCAACTAACTATTTTTTGGATCGAGACTCCTAGTTGCTGGTGGTCAGCTAACTTTGTTTGAGGTCGAGTACCGTAGTTGGTGGTGGCCAACAATCTATGTACAAGATATAATTTTCTTGACACGTAAGAGAAAATCCAGAGCAGAGCAACAATATCAAGGGTGGTTTTTCTTTTGAAAGTGTTTCCACCAGATATCTTTGTCTCTTTGTGTTGATGATTTATGTGTGTGGTTTTATAAGTTTGCATGCTCATGTTATTTATGCTTATGGTATATGTTTACACATAGATCCTCTCACATGTTAAGATGTTAATGAATGATTGATTCAGGATTTGAAAGAAAAGAGTAAAAATTGATAACAACGTAATATTGATTCACATCCCCCCACCCCACCCCCCGTCGGTATTACCAATTTTCCAATACCTTATATGATAGTTTGAGGAAAATTCATTTATATTCAAGGTATCTCCCCTCTAAAACAAAGTTAAGTTATATTTTCAGGCAAATTTATAAGTTGTAATATTTTATCCCCAAGAAGAAATGTCTCCATGGTCTCATATCAAATAAATCCAAGGTTGATCACATGGCTAATTTGGGGTCAAGGCTAGATCTGTAGAAATTTATATAAATCTAGCTCCGATACCATGTAGAAATTTGGTGATAGAATTGCAACTGCTCAAGAAATTTAATCTAAAACACGAGACACAATCCTACTCTGTAGAATTTTAATACAATTATGTATTGCCTAGATTCTCTTGATCTAAAAATTATATGCCACTGTTAAATATAGAATCCTTCTACTTAAATCTTTGCGTAAATTTAATCGCCAATTGCAAACACATGAATAAAGATCAATCACACATAACACAAATGTTTTTACCGGGAAAGCATAAACCTAAAAACCCCACTATCATATATTATGTATATATCATGGATCATGAAACAATCTCATACAAAACTCTAATCCAATATCTCTAAGTACAATATACAATCGTCTCACACTATCATACAAAAATTGGCAAATACATGCGCCTTTTTTACTGCCTCCTGACAGCCTGCCTCCACTGCGCAATCCCTATTGATCACAATCCTTGAATGAATGAGATATTTCCTTGAATTGACTACGCAATCCTTATTGGCATATCCAATGTATGTTTGGTTGCAAGAGTGCACCCACTAATGTCACAACTGATAGTCAAACTATCTCTTTCACCTATCTCTCAACTAGGTCTCCATTGTATCTGAAATGCATGTAGTTAACAGTAGTAAATGTTCAGTTGCATGTGAGATTACTCCATGTGAATTAATTTAATATTCAATTCACTGATCTCTCACTAGTGTATCTTTGGTTACAACTAGTTACAACTAGCACAACTGAGTTTAACTCACTTAACTGAGTTTAACTACTTTACAACTCACATAACTACACATCCAACTCTGTTACAACTTTGTATCACTCAGCTACAACGAAGTCCACTTGCATGTCCCACCAACCAGCCTTAGAACTCGTAATTCCTTCAGTCAACTGGTTTTCCACATCAGTTAACTGAAATCAAGTGCTTGAAGAGAATAGATTATTATTTATTTCCTAATTATTATTAAGAGATAATAATAATCGACATGCATTCTATTTTTAGACATGCGATCTATAAATAGACTTTGCCCATGCATCTAAAAATATAACCTCATCTATAAATAGAATTTTATCAACCATCTATAAATAGACTCCTACTATAAATATAATTTTCTCACCATTCTAAAAATATACGTACACCTAAAAATAGCCTGCGGGCCCCACCTAGTGTAGGTGCTTAATTTCCACTAGGATCATCATCTTGTTGAATCTCAACACTCCCTCTCAACAAGAAAGGTATTATCCTTCACCCCGATCCTGTCTCTATGGTATTCAAATTTTCTCCTGGTGAGTGTCTTTGTCAAAATATTTGCATCTTGATCTTCCATAGGAATGTACTGAAGCAACATGATCTTCCACTGCACACAATATCTGATATGATGGTATAGGATATCTATATGCTTAGATCTATCATGAAACACAGGATTGATCAAGATTTTAATGCAACTCTAATTATCACAATGAATCATTGTAGGATCTAAATGAGAACCAAACAAACCAACCAAGATATTCCTCATCCAGATAGCCTCACATGTAGCTTGACTTGCTGCCATGTATTCCACTTCCATTGAATTGAGTGCCACGGATCTTTGTTTCCTGTTGTACGAGGAAAAAATTGTAGATCCGATATTGAAGACCCCTCCTAATGTTCTCTTTCTATATGTTGTGTTGCATGCCCAATCTGCACCTATGAAGCCATGCAACTTCACCTCATTTGTCTGTTTGTACCATAAGCCATACTCAGATGTGCCCCTGAGATATCCCAGGACATGCTTGCATGCCTTCCAAAAGAGCTTGGTAGGCTTAACCATCGCTTGACTAAGTTGGTTCAGCGCATATCATATGTTCAGTCTTGTATTTACTAAATACATCAGCGAACCCACTAATTGTCGATAGACAGTAGTATCCACTACCTCTCTAGATGTAGCGTCCTATTTCCTCCAATTTCCTGGAAGAGGAGTATCCATGGGTTTTCAGCCCTCCATGTGAAACATACCTAGTATCTTCCTTGCATACTTGCCTTGAGACACAAAAACTTCACCTTCTCACTTCCATATTTCCAATCCAAGGAAATAATGAAGGAGGCCCATATCCTTCATCTCAAACTCCTTTGCAAGGTCCTCCTTGCATGAGTGTATTAGCTACTCATCACCAGTCAGTATTAAATCATCAACATAGATAACAATGATTAAAAGCTTACCCTCCACCACAATTTGGTAATGTTTTGCATCTGCCTCACTCTCGGTGAAGCCAAGTCCGGTGAAATAGTTGTCGATCCGAGTGTACCAAGCACGGGGTGCTTGCTTCAGTCCATACAGCGCTCTTTTGAGTCTGCACACATGCGACTCACTACTAAATATATCAAATCCTTCAGGCTACTCAATCTACACTTCTTCCTCAATGATCCCATTAAGGAATGCAGTCTTCACATCCATCTGATGAATGAGCCAACCCATCTATGCTGAGAGAGAAAGGATGGTCCTTATGGAATAATACCGTGTGACAGGTGCAAATGTTTCTTCATATTCAATCCCCTCGATCTGTGAGAAGTCACGGGGTACAAATCTAGCCTTGTATTTCTCAAAACTCCCTTCAATAGTTTGCTTTACCTTATAGATCCATCTTGAACCTACCATTGATTTATCAACCGGCCTTGGAACAATTTCCCAAGCACTGTTTCTGACAATGGATTCATACTCCTCCACCATTACATCTACCCATGTGAGCTCCTACAC
The DNA here is from genome assembly GCA_034641835.2 of Pinus albicaulis. Taxonomy (NCBI): domain Eukaryota; kingdom Viridiplantae; phylum Streptophyta; class Pinopsida; order Pinales; family Pinaceae; genus Pinus; species Pinus albicaulis. Next base: position 1,445,296,789 of record CM076572.1, on the reverse strand, counting down.
TAATTCTTGAATAGAAGATGGCTCAGTCACAGTACATTTTCTCATGAGAGCCAGGTATCCAGTGAATTGGTCAGGAGACTGTCTCTGTCTGCGCTGTGAAGTAGGGACTCCTACATTTTGTGTCAGATCAAGCTTCAGCCTCTCAGCTTATGTGGTACGCATTCTACCAGTTTTGATGTTTGGATTTGTGTGAGTGGACTCCTCCACTCCATGAACCTCCTCATGTGGCTGATCCACCTCTAGAGACTCATCCTTGGGAACCAAAAGTTCCTCCTCCGCATGTAAGTCTAGCTCCCTCTCAAGTGACAACTTCATGGCTTTCTCCTCATTGAATTTTATATCCCGTTGCACCACAGTCATCCGATTGTTTGGAAAATACACACGATAATTATGGGGTGTTTCTGTGTACCCCACAAATATCCCAACTTCAGAAATCGGCTCCAGCCTCTTCCTAGCGTTCTTGGTCACATGCACATAAACAAATGAGCCAAAAATCTTAAAGTGAGAAACATCTGGTTTCTTACCAGTAAAAGCTTCTTCAGGTGTACTCATGCCAAGTACTCTATGAGGACAATGGTTTTGCACATAAACCGCAGTGTTGCATGCTTCCACCCACAAATGCATTGGTATACCCTAATCATGCACAATAGCTCGTGTAGCACCCACGATCATTCTGTTATTCCTCTCTGCAACCCCATTTTTTTGTGGGTTATGAGGTGCTATGAGTTCTCTATGAATTCCTTCTTTGCTACAAAATTCTTTGAATTCATTTGAGATGTATTCTCCACCATTATTGCTCTGTAGAGCCTTCACTTGCTTCCCCGACTCTTTCTCAACCAATTCCTTAAAATCACAAAACTTTGAGAATGTTTGATCATTCTTCTGCATGAAGAAGATCCAGCATTTACAAGAAAATTCATCAACAAAATAACATAATACCTATTTTCTACTATTGAAGCAACCGAGAATGGTCCACACACGTTTGTGTGAACTCTCGCCAGGATCACTGAAGCACAATTCTCCTTTTCATGAAAGTTGGACTTTAAAAACTTTCCCATCGTACATCCCTTGCATTGATCTAACTGCGCAAGTGTACCCTTGGTAAGTCCAGTAGAAATCTGCTGCTAAATTTTCAAGGCACCATGGTGAAGATGGCCCAATCGCCTATGCCATAATTTTCCCTCATCCCAGCTCACCACTTCTTCTTTGCCCACCATTGCAGCACAGCCATCTACCTCCAGCTTGTAGATATTATTAACTCGAATCCCTATCCTCTTGGCCCGAACCATTGTTTTATGTTGCAGGAAAGCCTCATTAGGGGAATTTTGAGGTCTAAAATGGGCCTCCTAAGGAAATAATAAAATAAGAGCTAAACCAATAAAATAATATCTGTGAATTTTTAATTCACTTTTTGCACCAAAATCCATGTAACCATGGTTAAATTCAATTGAAAAGTTGTACCAAAATAAAATTAATAAAAAAATTGTATTGATGTGACTATAAATATGAATGAAATTTTCAAGAAAAATTCATTATCATTTCACAACTAATGCATTTGTACTTTTTACTTAAATAAATTGAAATAAAATATAAATATAAATTCATAAATTATTAATTATAGAATATACTATTAATTAAAATTTATTCAAAAAAGTGTGAAATGACAATAATAATATTTTATTCAAAAAAATGTGAAATGACATTTATTATGAGTACTTGAATTTATGAATTTAAAAGTACTTACAGCACTACCATGGTTAACCATGAGTTTTTATCCACCATTGAGAATGTGACAAGTAAGTACCTTTAACTCAAGCAATGCCACCTCAACCATTAGGGATGATGTCATCCCCTAAAATGTGATTGGTTCTCATAAAGTGAATTTTTATTGTACGTTTTCCTTAGGAGGCCCATTTTAGACCTCAAAATTCCCTTAATTTCTCCATCACTGACAACAATGTTATAGCCTCTGTCCTCCAACATTGCGACTGAGACCAAATTTTTCTTCAGACCTAGAACATGCATAAAATCTTTCAGTAGAAATGGTTTACCTGACTCCCTCTCAAAGGTAATGGTACCAATGTCGGTCGCACTATATCGTCCATCATCGCCCATCTCTACATGCATTTGGAGATCTTTCTCCTCCAAGTCACTGAAAATCTCCTTATCTCCCGTCATGTGGAAGGAAACACCACTATGAAGATACCACACCAATCCCATTGCGCTTGAAACCAAGCATGTGATCAAAGAGAAATCAAGTTAAAATTGCGAGGCAAGGGCCTCACCAGCTGTAGCTCCAACATCCTTCTTGTTCTTCTTTTTCTATGGGCAGTAAGTGGCGAGATGCCCATGTTCGTGACAGTGAAAACACTTCACCTTCTAAAAATCCAACTTCTTGCCTTTAGACTCGGATTTTGAATGGGATTTCTTCCCCTTCCCTTTCCTTGCCTTGGCAGCCAAAGCACAATCATCTTCATCATCATGCTTTGATGAAGAGCCATCTCTGGTGTTCCGCCTGAACTCCTCCTGCAATAGATCCGACCACAGTCGTTCTCAATCCGATAGTTTTTCCTGTCCGTTGATAAAGTCTTGATAACTGTGCCAACTCTTAGGAAGTCCCAAGAGATCCAAGCTCACCAAATCATCATCAGTAAACCATGATTCCCACACTCCCCAGTTCATCCTGACATTGGACAAACTTTGTGAGATACTTAGGAATATTGTTGCCCTTCTTCATATTGTTCTTTCTGAGTTTATCCTTTAGCGCCAATTTCCTATGGTCGTTTTTGCTTTGGAAAAGACCCATCAAAGCCTTCCACATTGCAAATGGAGTGGCTTTCCCATGAAGGCTTAAGACAATATGGTCTCGCACACCTTCCAACATAATCCTTCTCATCTTCACTACTTTATTTTCTAGGCGTCAAGTAATGCAGCATCTGTCGAAGTGGGCTTAAGAACATCATTGTCGATGAATTCTTTCAAGCCATTATCTTCAAGCACCGCCTCCATCCTGTCCTTCCATTCAATGTAGTTCGAGCTTCCCTCGAGTGCATACTCTAGCCGCAAACCATTGAAAGCCATTTCGATGTTTACTCAACTGTCGCACCAAGAAATTATTGCAGCAAATTCGAATTGTTCCCACCAACAAACTCAGCTACTGCTTCAAAAATGCAATATTATTTGATCTAATACCATGTATAAATTTTAATACAATTATGTATTACTTGGATTCTCCTGATCTAACAATTATATGCCACTGTTAAATACATAATCCTTCTACTTAAATCTTTGTGGAAATTTAATCGCCAATTGCAAACATATGAAGAAAGATCAATCACACATAACACTGATGTTTTTACCAGGAAAGCATAAAGCTAAAAACCCCACTATCATATATTATGTATATATCATGTATCATGAAACAATCTTATACAAAACTCTAATCCAAGAGCTGTCAGTACAATATACAATCGTCTCACACTGTCATACAAAAATTGACAAATACATGCGCCAATTTACTGCCTCCTGACAACCCTCCTCCACTGTGCAATCCCTTCTATCACAATCCCTGAATGAATGAGATACTACCTTGCCTTGATTATGCAATCCTCATTGGCATTTCCAATGTGTGTTTGATTGCAAGAGTGCACCCACTAATGTCACAACTGATAGTCAAACTGTCTCTTTCACTTATCTATCAACTGTGTCTCCACTGGATCTGACATGCATGTAGTTAATAGTAGTGAATCTTCAGTTGCATGTGAGATCACTCCATGTGAAATAATTTAATACTTAATTCACTGATCTCTCACTAGTGTATATTTATTTACAACTAGCACAACTGAGTTTAACTCACTTAACTGAGTTAAACTACTTTACAACTCACATAACTACACATCCAACTCTGTTACAACTTTGTATCACTCAGTTACAATGAAATCCACTTGCATGTCCCACCAACCAGCCTTAGAACTCGTAATTCCTTCAGTCAACTGATTTGCCACATCAGTTAACTGAAATCAAGTGCTTCAAGAGAATAGATTATTATTTATTGTCTAATTATTATTAAGAGATAATAATAATCAACATCCATTCTATTTTTAGACATGTGATCTATAAATAGACTTCGCCCATGCATCTAAAAATAGAACCTCATCTATAAATGGAATTTTATCAACCATATATAAATAAACTCCTGCTATAAATAGAATTTTCTCACCATTCTTAAAATAGGCATACACCTAAAAATAGCCTACAGGCCCCACCTAGTGTAGGTGCTTAATTATCACTAGGATCATCATCTTGTTGAATCTCAACATACTCTACTGCTCTGCGAAAATTAATTCACAATTTAGAACAACAATTGCAAACATGCATCAATCACATACAAAGGTACATATATTTATCTAGGGGAAAACAACTGATAAAAACCCCTTAAGCATCCTTGCATTAATCAGATGCATAGAGAATATATTACAATTTCTTGCTCACTCTGAGCACAATCTGCAAGTGAATAACCTATATCTCTTCTCAATGAGAAGCTATGACCCAGAATTAGTCAATTTTTTCCTCTACTTGAGCCCATATTTCCTTGCACAATCATGAGGAATTAGGCCCCTATTTTTTAGGAATTTTCCTGCAATTGATTGTGCAATTCCCAATGTGGATCTTTGGCTGCATGCAACTACACTCAAGACTAGTCTACAATTGATGTTACACTACCTTGGAATCTCCACCACAGCTGGGGAACTCAAATTACCTGCATGCACTAGTTATTTTTAGTTGATTGATCAGTTGACTTGATGATCATTGAGTTAAATTAATGTCCCACTGCACAACTAACCTCCAACTAGTTTTATGAACAGTTAGAACTAGTTTAATTGAATACAACTGGAAACAACTGACCTTGGTTGCTACAAATTAGAAATCACACATGTTTAACTGAACTCCAAGCCCTCTAACTCAAATTTATTGAGCTAAATGAGTGACAAGAGCCATGTCACCTCAATTAACTACCTACAGGTTGTCTGCACATGTGGAAATTTAATTTTTCTCAATTTGACTAAGGCAAAGTCAAATTGACATTTTCTTGCTACACTTCTCAACAAAATCAAGGTGAACTTTCATGGCAGAGGAAAACGAGATATATCTTCCTTCCTTAATGGTTAATTAGGAGACTCATAAATCAAAGTGGAGGAATATTTCTTCATGGTTTAATGTAACATTTTGATGTTTTGTAATTTTTTTATTTTTGTTAAGTCAATATTGGTAAATGTATAAGTGGAATATTGTAGATGTTATAACATTTTGTTTAAAATCTTCAAGGCCATAATTATGTAGATGGTCATTGATACATACTCCATTCTAACCATATCCACTAATTTCAACCTGTTTATATAAATCATGTATCTAAACTAAACTTTAGATCAATATCTTTTATATATATATATATATATATATATATATATATATATATATATAATTTCCATTTAATTTTCATATATACATAACAACATCAGAATTGTGATCTATTACTTAAAAATGCATATAACTTAGATAAATCACAGTTATCTATGCATTGTATTTAACAAATTATAATTAATTTACACATCATTAATTTAAAACTTTAGTAAATTTATATCCCAAGTTAGATGACAATGGTAGAAAGTTTGTCTTAAAAAATGAATAACATCCACGAGGTTGGTATATGAGTTTGACTAGTAAAAAAATATTTAAAATATTCAACAACCTTGAAATTCCATTTATAAAAGTCATGCCTTTAAAAATAATTATATATAAAACTTTTCATGCCCATAGAACGCAAAATCATCTCAATGGTCAAATTAGAATATCCTTATTTGATTCTTTTAATTTTCCTTTCCTTCTTTGGTTAAACTCTTACATAACATGGGACACAAAGCATCCATCCTTCAATTTTCAAGTAGCATTGTTGACAATTATGTCTCCACCACTTTTGGCCACTTTTGATGGTGAAAGATTATTACGTTTTAAGTGATTTCAATGAAATTGATATTTCCATGGAAATATATTTCCATGGAAACATAGAGATCGAATATTCCAAGGCAGCCCTTCCTTCATGAAACCTCTTATTGGCCTCATTATGAAGCCCTAGGTTCAAATATTAACCTGAATAAAGAATATTTCTCCTATTCTCCAGTCTGGAATCACTTGTATTCCATGCCTTAGGATTTTTGGGATCCATAAATCTTAGAAAGCATTGGAAATCTCATCAAATGTTTTTTTTATGATCTCGGACATGACAAGCAGGGTCGTTAAACCTCATATGAGTGCATATGTGCATATCTTGATATATCCAAGCCCCTTCCATGTAACATTCATTGACCAGCAAATTTGTAATATGGGAACAACCAATCGACTAGGATTAAATCCCATTTTGATGCCACATATTGCATGAGTACGACCACCTATTCAGAGACTACCCAGTTAATGAATTTCAGTAAGCAACCCCAATAATCAAATTGTGAACCAATATGGTTTTACCAAAATAACTATCAAAAGGACAATAGCTAAGAAAATCTATGGGATCTTGTTTCAACAATCAAACAGAACAAAAATAGATATATAATCCTCCAAAACATCTCGAATAAAGAAATCAGTGGAGGAGAAAGGCAGTCGAAAATAAAGGAGATTGAACATGAGTCTCTATCATCAAAACCTACAAAACAAGATCCAGCGAGCAAAGCTAAACAAGAAGGCATAAAAACTGAAGAAGATACATTAGAGCCCTTAGATCTAGAAGACCTAGAGGACATGGAGTTTCAAAACATTGATCTTCAAACCCTATCAAAAGAATGAAAAAATGAGGATCCAACAAATATTCCATAGGAAAAAGTACAAATCATTACTCAAGCCTACCTCAAGCACCAAGACCAAATCTTACGCCATACTCAGCACTCAAGTAATATCCCCTCCTAAGATTTTGTTATTTCTTATAATGGAGTAAAAATAAATGTTCCCAAAGACTAACTAAACCTTCCAAAGGAGCCAAAAAAGAGAGGCAATGAAAGAAATAGTCATTATTGCGAGATCTGGGAGATTATTTGGTAAACATGGAAAGGGTCTCGCCAATTAATGTGATCATTCATCCCTCCTCTCAATGTCTTCCATGAAATTCATATCATGGAACGCAAAGGGTATAAATGGAAAATCATAGCGAACACTCCTTAAAACTAAGCTGCTACAGGGAAATCCAAACATACTACTATTACAAAAAAACAAAATTTACCTTGAAATCTCTCAAAAATTTATTAAAATTCATTTAGAAAAACAATGACCACATAGCTCAATATGCTTATGGAGTATCAGGATGACTATCTCTCATATTGAATCCCTCATTAGTCTCTTTACATGACTTTTCTCATTTCTAATAATTTTAACAACTATTTTTTATTTTTATAATTTTGGCTTTTGTGATCCATCATAAATATTTAGAACTATTTCGATAATAATGACATGCAATAGAACATTGTCGACACGTTTCGAACCAACTAGTGTGGTTCATCATCAGGACAAGATGAGAGATCAGATCCAGACGTTGAGTTTAAATAGATGTAGAAATGGCTAAACTAGCCATTAGGATCACGGCTAATTTGAGTATGAAATTAAAATAAATTAATAAAATGATTAATTTTATTAAAATAATAATTTAAAAAGATTTTTTTATATAATTTTCTAATATTTTAATTTATTTATTTATTTTTTTGTTAATTTTTGGTGAATTTGGATTAATTTTTTATTATATTATTAGATTAAATATTTAATTTTTTATTAATTTGTTTATTTATTTATTCATTAATTTATTATTATTATTATATTTTTATTTTATTCTTTGATGATACACTTGTCAGTTTTAATGTTGTTTCTCTTTACACCAATATCCCCATTAATGAGGTCATTGATGTCATTAATCACATCACTTATCTAGATATGGCCCATTTAGTTGGGATTTGCTTAACCTCTACTTTCTTTAGTTTTGAAGGGGAATTCTATGAGCAAACCTGTGGTGTTGCCATGGGTTCTCCCCTATCCCCGATTGTTGCTAATCTTTTTATGGAGGACTTTGAATACAAGGCTCTTTCCTCATCTCTTTACCAGCCAAAGCTTTGGAAAAGGTTTGTAGATGATACTTGTGTCATCTGGCCTCATGGCAAGGAAAAGTTAGATCTATTTTTCCTTCATCTTAATATTAAATATTGCTCCATATAATTCACCATGGAATATGAGGTCGATGGTAGCCTACCTTTCCTCGATGTTCTTATTTCAAGTAAGGATGATGGTTCTTTCTCCCATCAAGTTTTTTGAAAGAAAACTCATACTAAGCAATATCTTCACGCTAGTTCTCATCATTTCCCTGCTCATAAATTAGGCGTCCTCAACAACTTAGCCACTAGGGTGTTGAGAATATCTAATGAGTCACACCTTGTAGGAGGAAAGACCCAACTCCTGAATGTCTTTTGTAAAAATGGTTATAGTAGGTCGTAGGGCCTTAAAGCTTTCCTTAAAGCAGAAAAATGTCATTTAGTTAAATATTAAAAAGATCCTAGTGAATGGTCTTACAGTGTGTGCCTTCCTTTCATTCAGTGAACCATGGATAGGATTTCTATGATCCTTAAGAAGCATAGGGTTTATTCATCTTTCAAACCCCTTAACACTATTCGCAACTCTCTCAAATATATTAAAGATATGGTAAAACCTAGGGATGGGAAAGGTGTCTACATTATTCCTTGTTCTTGTGGGATGCCTTACATTGGTGAAACTGATCGGTTTATAAATCAAAGGATTTGTGAGCATGTTGCTGACATTAAACATGGAAGATCTTGCTCCTCTTCCTTAGTTGAGCATCCAGAAAAGACTAACCAACGTATTTGCATCAAATAGGCTAAGGTTATTGCTAAGATTGACGATTTTCATCGTCATAAGTTAAGGGAGGTCTTAGAGATTGAAAAAAGACCTATTAATCTTAATAGAGACTACGACTGGAATATCACCAGGTGTTGGATCCCTGTCTTATATTCCTAATTGTTGTTTAAAAAATAAAATAATAAATATATATAATAATAATAATAAATTAATGAATAAATAAATAAACAAATTAATATAATAAAAACTTAATCCAAATTCACCCAAAAAAAAAGTTTTAAATTAAAATATTAGAAAATTATGTAAAAAACTCTTTTGGTATTATTATTTTAATAATATTAATCCTTTTATTAATTTAATTTAATTTCATAATCAAACTAGTTGTTATCCTAATGACTAATTTAGCCATTTCTACATCTATTTAAACTCAACGTCTGGATATGATATCTCACCTAGTCCTGATGATGAACCACACTAGTTGGTTTGAAACACGTCAACAATGTTCTATTGCATGTGATTATTACCTAAAGAATTCTAAATATAACTATTTTTTAGCTGATAGATTCAACAGAAACATGTTCCATCTCAAATGTATATGGGCCCAACATCCCTTCTGACAAGAAGCTCTTCATCCAAAACCTCCATAAAGTATCCCACCTTATAGGGCTAAGCTTTTGGATTCCAGGGGGAGACTTCAGCTTAATTAAAAATATCCATGAAAATAAAGGTAGCATCAGAAGGCTTGAAGAAGAAAGGCCATTGCTTTCTAATTTTATAAATGCTTCCAATCTCATTCAATTTGACACCTACAATGGCATATTCTCTTGGAACAACAAGCAAGGGGGCCCTTAATAATATTCTTCGTGACTTGATCATTTCCTAATTATTGAATCATTATTTATTTCTAAAATCTCTCTTGAAGCATCGTTATGGATCAGACCACTAGTATATCATCCTCCCTATGGATTGGATTGGTAGCCCCAAAAACATGCCTTTCCATTTTGAAACATTTTTTAAGTCATTTGGACTTCCTTACAAATGTTGAAAACTGGTGGAAGGAATTGATTAGGAATCAGAGCACACTCATGTTTTATTTTCAACAAAGACTGCAACTCTTGAGGCAATGCCTAAAAGAATGGAATATTTCATATTTTGTCAATATTTTCAAGGAAAAATATAGATTGGAAGCGGAAATAACTAAAATATAGAAACTCATAATATCTAAAGGTCGCATAGACAATATAAGTTTCCAAGAATCTCTCATTCGATCATAGCTAGAAGACAGATGAATTCAAGAAGAAATATTATGGAAATAGAATTCTAGCATTCAATGGTTAAAATTAGATTAGAGGAATACAAAATTGTTCCATAAATCTATGGTAAACCACAAATGAAGCAATGGAATCTTGAGCATCAAAAACTCCACCAATAAAAAACTAGAGAATCATAATGAAATCACACAAGGAATCATGAATCACTTCCAATCTATTCTCACAAAAACAATTCCAGATCACAAACCTAAAATCCAAGAAATCATAAGAAATATTCCAAAATTGGTTACTACGAAGCATAATGATCCTCTTTTAAAAGAAATAACCTTGCAATAGGTGGAAGAGTCAATCATGTAAATGCCTAAAGGTAAGGCTCTAGGTCCTTATGGATTTACAATTGATTTTTTTCAAGCTTTTTGGAACATTATTAGGTGAGATGTTTGGTGAATATTCAATGGATCATGAGGGTCAGACTCCATTCTCACAATTCATGATGCAACCTTCATCTGCCTATTTCTAGAAATCTCTAATACTAAATCCCCTTTTTATTTATTACCTATTTCTTTGTGCAATGATATATATAAAATAATCACAAAAGTTATCATCAACCATATTAAACCCCTACTTCCTTCCCTCATCCCCCAGAGAAAATGGGTTATGTGGAAGGTAAACCCCTACTTCCTTCCCTCATCCCCCAGAGAAAATGGGTTATGTGGAAGGTAGACAAATTTTTTATATCATCATATTGCCTCATGAATATATCCATTCACCCAACTCCTCCAAGTCCATATGTATGTTAATTAAGCTTGACATGTCCAAAGCATTTGACAAACTCAATTGGAAATTCATATTTTATGTTCCCAGTTCTTTCATATTTGTGGAAACATGGATTAATTGGATAATAACCCTCATTATGAAAACCTTCTTCTCCATTACAATCAATGGTTCACCATATCCTACCTTGGTCCCATCCAACGGAATTAGGCAAGGATATCTCATATCCCCTTACATATTTCTTCTTATGGTGGAGGGGCTAGGAAAATCGGTTAAGTTTTCCCTTAATCTTGGAAATCCTAAAGGTATTCCTTTGGGCTGCCCTAATCTCTCATCCACCCATCATAAATTTTTCGATGAAACTCTCATGATTTTCATTGCAACTTCCAAATAATCCTCCACCCTAAATAAAATTCTTCACACATTTGTTGATGCTTCTGAAAAATTAATTTCGTCAACTTTGATAAATCCTAAAAAGATTTATTTAACACCCCCATTGTTTTTTAGACCCATATATCCCATATTATGGGAATTAAAAGGAGATCTCTTTTGACCAAATATGTACGGGTAACCCTCACAGGAAACACCCTTAGGCAAAAAACTTGGGGAAAACTCTCTCCTTGGGGAAAATTCTAGCCAAGATTTCTAGCTAGAATTTGAAATCTCTTAACCTTGTTGTTCATATCTATAACTCTCTCTCCCACCACCTACTATTATGTTAGGATGTGTGAGGTGTTATTTATGAAATAACCCAATCTCCAAGGTCTATTATGAATATGGGTTTACTATAAATCCTTCTGTTGAAAATATTGTGAAAATAACTTTGATATTTCCACCATGTTTGGCTCATCAAGATCTTTCCGATGATATAAATTGTACCTCAAACCGACTCCTCGATTGAGAGTTACACACATTTTAAGTTTTACCATTTAGATGGTGCCACCTCAATAAGGGACTACCATGTTTGACCCATTTGTGTCCCTTGTGGCTCTGCCACATCACCCAAAATAGTCCCCTCATCACATGTGGAACCATAATGGAACCTTCATGGCAAATACTAGTCATCTTTGGCACTTTCCACCTCAACCTAGCTCGCAAGATTCTTATTTATATTTATAACTGGGGAAATCTTGGGTGCATACAATTATGCACTTTTGACACACCCTCAAATCCCTGGATCCCTGAATCACTCTAAAATCTAAATAGGCATTTGGTCTCGGTCCCATCAAGGACCTTTTCTCTTCTACCTATCTCTACCACTCCACAATGCTCTAGACTTTGAATACAATATATTCTTATGGGGAATTATGGTCTCGCTCTATGGCTCCATCAAAGTGGGGCTGACCTTGGATCTACCATTCTCGAAAGCATCTAGTTCAATTGGTTTCATATGTTCTTCCAAAGATGCACCAAGATAATCCATTCAAATACCCTAAACTACTAGATACAACACTACTACAAGGAAGTAGAAAAATGTATCTACATTCGATACAATTATACCAAGAGACCATTTGGTCCTAGATGTTAAGTATAGAGTTCACCTAAACTTGAGAAAATGAGAGATAAATGCAGTTAGCAGGAATTATGGAGACTATATTTTTTCCCATAACACTAAATTTTAGGGATAATATCAAGCCTTTGAAATTTACCTTCAGAAATGTTTATGCCAAGATAGTAAAGGATTTTAATGGCACTAGTATACCCAATTTCTACCAAATCTTGAGAAAACGAAGAAATGGCTCCAACAGCTAGAATTCTCAAGAAGATCACAAACCATGCTTCCTGTGCAAAGATCTATACATTGCAACATGTTGACACTGCAATCAAAACCCTCCAAAAAATTTCTCACACTTGAATTTTGGAGACCATTGAGGATATTACATTTTTTCATCCTATGGTTACTCCATCATAATTTTATGTTGTGTAAAGTGTTTAAGTCTTCTTCCTAGTTTTAAACTATCAATTCATTTGCACACACATGCTCATTCTTTGCACTACTACATTTGGGGGAAATTCCGACACTTGGTTTCGACGCTTTTGACCAAATGTCGGAAATTTCCCCAAATTTTTTCAATCCCGCCGGCTTCGTCGCTATCACAGAGCGTTTATAAGAAAAAGTGTCGCAATACCGACACTTAGACAAAGAATGTCGCAATTACGACGTTTGGAGGAGAGATGCGTGTTGTGACACTATGCCCAAAGCGTCGCTATTGCGGCAGTACATACGAAACGTCGCAAGTGCGACACGATATCTAAGTGTCGCAATTGCGACATTTGGAGGCATCCGTCGCAATAGCGACGCTTTCCACCGTGGGTATGCTGACACTTATATGCATGCTACATAAAAATCTGAAACTTATATGCGCGCTACATAAAATAGTTTTATTAAAAATATGAAACTTATATCCGTCGCAATAGCTACATTAACATACGATATCACGCGTGCGTTAAGCCTCTCACGCTCTTGCAAAACAACATTTGCCCTCGGCTCTTGCGGGGTAGCATTTTCCTTCATCTCTTACTTGAACATCATTCGCCCTCAACTTTTTCCCCTAAGCTATTGCGAACGGCATTCGCCCTCGGCATTCGCCCTCGGCTCTTGCGGAATGGCATTCGCCTAATCTTGCGAGAATAGCATTTTCCCTCGACGTGCCCCCAGGCTCTTGAGAATATCATTCGCCCCAGGCTCTTGCGAGCCGGTATTCACCACTGCATTCACCCTCGGCGTTCGCCCTCGGCTCTTGCGGAAACGGCATTCACCCTCAACTCTTGCAAAATGGTAAGTTCTTACTGAGGGCCCTTCCTCACATAGTAGGGTTGACTCTATTTGGGTTTTGGTCAATTCCATTGGATTGTGTTAGGTTGTAGGGTTCTCTCTAAGTGTCCCGAAATCAATATTCAATACCCTCTATTATCTTCATCACCCAATACAAGATTTAATTTTTTCCCAAAGAAACGCTTATTAATTTGGCAACCATTATTTATCACCTTTAAAAACCCTACATTAAATAGAAAACAAGCATTGCATTTTCAACTACAAAAATCTATTAGTGTTCAAATGTACATGTGTGCATCACTTGTGTAGGGTATTCCTTTCCACTTTCACATTATCCAAGAATGTGTGCGGTATGGATTCATATTTTTTTGTGATTTAGATTATCTTGAAAAAGTAAATTATTTCCCATGGAAAAGAAGGTTACCCTTTTTAATACTTGAAATGGTACAACAAAGTTCCATTTCTGCAAAACTCCTATGAAACGGGAACCAAATAAAGGCCATGTCCTCGATGGACATCATTTAGCTTTAAATTTCCATTACTTAGTGTTTTTCTTATATTACATCACGATAGTTTCTTAGGTCATTTCTTGTTTCTTGAGACGAAAAACAACCAAAGAAATCGTGAAGATCCTTCAAAGAAATAAATGACCATTCTCCAATCATATCTCAACTTTATTTTTATTTTATTCGGTGGTTGCTTACTTTGAGAGAAATTTGACACTTTTATAAAGGAATATAACATAAAAACACAAAATGGGAAGGAATTGATGAGGTAGATGTCCTTTAGTTGTTGTCGATTAAGAATTGATAATACATGATGCATGTTACGTAATGCTACAAACTAGATTCCTTCCTGGAGTTAGGACATAGAGTATTGAATCGAAGTTGTAGTTTATATCTTCTTGTATTGGTTCATCAATCTTGAAATTCGAGACACATTGTATGTCTTCATTGCTTCATGTTTGAATAATTTGCATCATATCGTGCAAATGGGGAATTAGGAATTTATGATTGTGTGCTTTATGGATGCTGGTAAGTTACTTTTAAGTTTGCATGGTTTAGTGTGAAATTATTCTAGTGTGCCCCTAGGCCCGGAGTGAAGGAATGCCAGAAATTTGAGAACCCTATTTTTAAATGGTATTGTTTCTAACTATTTTTTAAAACATACAAATTACAATTAAATTTTAAAACTTAAGAGTTAAAACTTAAATGATTCAAAGGAATTGGTATGCTATTTGGATGGGTGTAGTACGGCATATTTAGAAATATCAAACCTCGAAATAAACATGTCTATTTTTTAATGGTAAAGAAGTCTTAAACATTAAAGGATTCTGACTCTGTTATAGTAGATGTATAAAATGCTTCCTACGGAGTTTATTGGCATGGGGTTGATTAGACACAATACGGACACATACAGCCTAATTTTCCAAGAGAAAGTTATTTGATACAAAAGGTGTTGTAGCTACTATGACTATGATGATGCAAAGCTGGACAAATAGCATATCTATCATACTAGGCATGGCTTAGATAGAGTAGTTAACGAGTGAAGAAATTTACTGTGGCTTTGACTTTAAATGTAGCAGAAATTTAATCTCTTAACCATAGGTTTCCTAGATCTTAATTACTGTCGATTTTGTGTAGGACTACTATGAAATATTATACGAAAAAGTAGTGGAAGTGAAACGGTATTCAATTGTAATGTTCTCTTATAATTAAATTTCCCAAGGGAGGACAAAGTAGCCTATCCAACCCCATAGGCTATGAGCTTCGATTATAAAGGGGGAGATTAAAACTTAAAAAAAAAAAAATTAAACCTTAAAACATACCTACCTATCCATGAATCATAAGTTCATAACTTACCCAGCGAAAGCATAGACTTACCACAAGCATCCATCCTCAAATTGTTATGGATGAGCCAGAGCCTCAAGATGAGAGTGATTCCTACTTGGAGGTTTGGCTGCGGGAGTTCTATGGAAGGGAAGTGGTTTTGCCACCTCCCATGGAACCTTCCTTGTTGATAGGGCCAATCCCATAATAATAGGGATCCCAACTCCCTCCTTCCCCATCTGTATAAAGAAAGCTTTGCTCAATCCCATGGCAAGCTAGTCTTAAATTACTGCTTTGAATCTCCATATTCCCAAGAGCCTTTGTCTTGTAAAGGGCCACTCTTTTTTTCCCTTAAGGCCGACTCAAGTAAGGAGACTATTGCCAAGAGACTGGAGAGGTTTGCCCTTTCCACAGCGAGCTTTGCGAGACGTGAACGGCTTGGAGACCCATCGAAAGAGACCACGACGTCGAACTTGGTTGTAATCTCTCTTCGTTTGTTATTTAATAGATGATTACGATTATGGTTCCACTCACCATTTTCCATTATATGTTAATATGAGTAATATCCTTTACGTGATATTTAGTTATGTATCACATAGGGTTTAATGCTTGTATCATTTGTTTCTTGCATGTAGGTGTTCATCCGCGGAGATCGTGGAGGGATCGTGATACGGGCGCGAGGAACGGGGACGCTCTCTTCTTCAAATCATAGCATTCGTTCAGGTAGGCTTCCATCTTTAGTCTTTTCATTCGTAACTAGGAACTTACCATTATAACATTGTTTGATTATTTGCTAGACCCACTGTTTGGGCTAGTAGGGATCGCCTACGTAAAAGCGGAGAGTTTACCTCCCCGATTAGGTCACCAAATTGTTGAGGAGGTAAATCCCTGCGAACGGAAAACGTCCCTACTGGCAATCAAACAGTGTTGCGCAGAGTTCTAGGGTGCAGATGAAAATACTAAAGGTGGAAGCTACAGAATCTCTTATGTCCCGAAGAAAGAGAGCGTCCCCGTTCCTGTGCACCATCCCTCCACGGTCCGTGGATGCACATGCAGAAACAAACATACAAGCATAAAACCCGACATCGTGGCTAAATATCGATCGAAGAATATTACCTAACATAATGGAAACGAAGTAAGAATATGTCATGTCGCATTAAATAACAAGCTGAAGAAGATTACAACCAAGTTCTAACATTAAATTGTCCCTCTCCAGACTGGGTCTCCGATAGACCACGTCTCACAAAAACAAAGCGAGGAGAACTGTCAATCTATACATGACAATAGTCTCACTTTACTTGAAGTCGACCTTAAGGGGAAAAAGAGGACTGCTACGGCACAAAACTCTTGGGTATGGAGATTCCAAAGCAAGGCAAGACTATTGCCATGGAGAACTTTTATAGATGGAAGGAGGGTTAGGGACTCCTATGGGATTGGCCTATCAACAAGGAGGTTCCATGGGAAGATGAAAAAACTCTTCCCTTCCATAGAACTTCCATGACAAACCTCAAGCTCAAGATGGGCAATGGTTTCGCGGGGTTTGTTGAAACTCCTTCCGCCATCTTTATTTAAAAAACACTCCTTAAATTGAGTTTGGCGCGACCAATGCTACGGGACGAAGGCGGGGTGGCGCGGCCTCTTTGCGGGATTTCCCCCATTGGCACGAGTCTTTCGGAAGCGCCTTCCGCGCCGGTAGAAAAGGATGTTTTCATGATTTTTGCAAGGAGATGTCTTAAGGGCAATTAAAGCTCATGCTTAGAGGAATGTCGATGGTTTCAAGGCATGACAATGTTCTGAGTCACAAATGGGTCACTCCATTGTGCGGGACGGGAATAAATGAGACGGTAATAATTATTTAATATGTACGGTGCCCCCTAAAGTATAGGGCCGAGAGAGAGAGGGTGAGAAATTCTTTACAAAAATATTCAGCGAAGGCCCGTCGTCGGAAAACTGTGCGAAAGATACAACGATATCTCAAGTACATGATGTATATGTGGTATGGACGCGGCCATCCCGAGCAAAGTATCTTATGTCCGGATCCGGGGTATGGGTGCGGCCGCCAACTACGATCGAGCAAATAGACTCGAGGTATGGTCGCAGCCATCCAATCGAGTGAGTCATGTACATAATGATAATAATCCACAATCACGGCTGGATTACAACGGACACAATCGGTCTTGCGCTCATCTCGGCCCAAACAAAGTACAAGTTCAAGCATGCGAATATGTGAGGCTGAAGTCGGGCTGTACGGGAACATCATGCGATTACTGACGATGATGAAAGTTGTTAACGGACACGGGGAAAACCCACCAATAAGCCAGACGGGTCCTCGAGTACTACGGAGTACAATCTACGAGCGTGTGAATAAATGAGTTGACATCGAACACCCGCGGAATCACTCGATCGGGCCCGATGATGTAAAGCCTCACGTCGGAATGCGACGAACCTGTCGTGGGGGCATGCGGGCTCCAAATTGCCATGAAGGAGTCTCTAGTTAACTTCCTGGATAATGAGGCAGAGTCGACGAGAGTCACCTTGATCGAAGGTGGGCCGCAATGTTCCCACATCATCGACACGGAACGGAGGAACATGATGTTTTTGTTGTGAATCAAGATCGTATAGAAACGAGAGGAAGGTTGATATTTACGAGAGGCCAACTTCATGAACATATAAACGGCACGGCGAGTGGACTTGGCGATGTTGACATCAACGGATCGGAGGTCATGGTGACGAGACGGTGAGCGATGAGAGGTCAAAGGAGTTCTCAGAAGCCCACGGAGGCAAAGTGAAGAAACGAGATGAGATGTCCCCGGCAGAGCACGAATGCGGACGAGTGCCATGTTCAAGAGCGACATACGCCAGCGACAACGACGATGGTTCCATTTTTTCCCCCACCATTTCTGAGCGTACCCCAATTATTTTTTATAACAAGCTTGAAGGCGATAGCATATGCTTGTAATATAAGTCCGCCCTTCGGGCAAATCCATCCTAGTGCATTTAACAAGTCCTAGGAAAGGAGGAACTCGGAAAACGTCATTTCGACTAGATCCGATGTCATCGAGGTTTTAACGAGTCGACAAAGGGAGAACTCGACGTCTTTTCATGTTTAGAGAGTTTGAAAAGACGGCGGAAAGAAACTCCCGGCGATCCCTTTTCGTAAATAGTTTCTCGAATCACGAAAAGGTAGAAAACAATATGCAGGAAAACCTCTAGTCGATAGGCTAGGGTATTCCTTTTTCGTAATCAATCCATCCCGGCTTAGAAAAGGGTTAAACTTATATCTTTAATTCGAATGTCGATTCGTGTCCATTTTAACGAGATCAAAACGGCAAGGGCCTCGGCAATCTTTTCATGTTTAGAGAGTCGAAAAGAGGCACGAAAGATGACTCCCAGTGACTTTTTAGTGTATTTATATTTAGAATTAGAAAGAGTATAAAATACAACTCGTTTTCCATCGTTTAAGTCGCAAAAACTGTTCTTTGCCCATACTAACAGCGTAAAATCCATTTTCGACATAACATACTTTAAATATTGATAAAAATATTTTAAAATAATTCCGCATCGAAAAGTTATAAATATGTCAAGTGGTAAAAATAAAATTACTTTTACTATTTACTACGGTAAGGTGGTCCATTTGGAGCGAAACACGACGGTGATTGCGACAAATCCGGTTGACCATTCGGCTTCTCGTTTGCTACGAGGTAAGAGGCACTCCTTTGCTCTACATTTCATCCATTTTTTTGATAATTTTTTTTTCCCTTGAAAATCAGTTCTATGTGGCCATTTTTAAAATTTTAGGGGTGCGCCCATTAGCGCGGAGTATCGGGCACGGACCCGTGAGATCTTTTATACAAAGGGCTCGCGCCACGTGGCGCGTTGTTATAAAACGACGCGCCGGCCGATCCTAAAAATCCGCCCAAATTTCGACATTTTAGACCAAATTTCATGGAATTTGAAGTAATCGAGAGGATCTAACTAAGGGTTCATGGCCATATGAATGCGGGTAATCGATCAAAATGGCGATCGAATGGAAAGAACGAGAGCACGAAGAGATGGGCAGCCACTTCACAAAGTCAAGCTTGCATGAATGCCCTTAAGCTGCCCGGGGTTGAAAAAAGTTCTTCCTCACCACTGTCAGCTCAATGAAACTCTCATCGCTAAATTCTCTTGGGATGGAACACAAACGGTGTTTGGGCTACGGATGGAGTATTTCGTGGAGGGTTTACGATGTTTATTTCATCACCGGATTGTCCGCGAGTCCAATCACAGCAGTAGTGGAAGCAAACCATCGGGGGAAAAAGATGGAAGAAGTGATGGCACAAGTGTGCGGGAGCACAAACGGGATCGGGCGATAGAGAAAGTGGATATCCACACTATCACGATGCGGCGTTGAAGTTGTTACGCCATCACGCGGGTTACGGGGTCGTAGCCACCGCACGAGGCCACAAAGGCCCAACTCTGCTGGCCTCGAGTCGCTGGGTCCCTTCTGCGTTTCAGCCCGGGCGGCGCGGTGACAATCCCAGCACTTGAAAAGCGGAAACAAAATGCAAACGAGGAAAAGCCGAAGCAGGTTCGGTTATGGTTCCATCTTGGTATCGTTCGTTACGGAAGCTTACCAATCTTCGAGGCCAAGGGGCCGCGATGGCGGTCGATACCCGAAGGCAGAGTGGCTCGTTAGGCGACATTGATGCCCGGACGGAAGGTGGCCAACGGTGTCTGGAGACGAGTTCTTTAGGTGGTTACGGCGCCCGGGCGATTGTCATGGAAGAGGCGGCCCTATGCGAAGGCCCGGCTTTACCGGGGACCCAGATCTCCCACTACCAGAAGGAGACGACTAGGACGAGGAGTTGGGTAAGACCTCATATTTTGATTTTACGTTTTATGTTTTTTTTTTTTTTGTTAATACGCATTCGTCCTAACATGATCATCTATATGTATGCGGATGTGGGGCACAGAGACCAAGTTTGGGATGTCTCCAATCTTCCGGAGGACACAACTATTTTGAGGTTCGGGGAGAGGGCACGGGAAGAGGAGCTGATCAGGAACCTTGAGGTGATTGCCCACGGGATCTAGACTGCCCGGGCGGCGGACGTCTGGAGATGGCATACCGGCGCCACACGGTAGGAGTTCCGGGTCGGATCCACCGAATCACGAGGCTCTTGGTGCGTGCGGTCACATGCTATCATGAGCACCATGCAGTTAGTCCTTAGGATTTACACCACACCTATTTTTTGAGAGACATACCGTCTCCCTGGGATGTACTAAGACGATTATGTATATTTTTGAGTTTATGTGACACACTCTTATGTAAACATTTCGATATCTATATATATATGCATATCTATTTCTGAATGGGTCTTTCTTTACATGTGATGATGATTTATAAGTTACGCAAATGTTTGTCTAATACCAAATTTGCTAATACAATGTATTCAAATGTAGGTATATGATGATATGTAATGTAGTCGAAATTCCTTTCCCGATCAATCGAATACGCAAATACGAGGGACGTAAGATGGACGGGTTCATACCGAATAGTGTCCGTTCAGTTGTAACACTACAAGTTGTGAATCTAGATACACGAGCAATTCACGGATACCAGGTTCTTGCCTCGGTTAATAATTCCAACACGGCACTATATTCCCGCGATGTTGTTCGTGGTACGTCCTAGACACACTCCTTGCGAGTCAATCAACTCACCGGCGGGGATCGTAGATTACCGAGTACACGGAAGGCAAGTTCCTGACGCGCGGGGCACCATCACGCCCAAGCCAACGAATGGATGAATGAACATCTGCACAACCGGGGAAGACGCGATCGGCGGAAAGATGTTTACAAAGCACACCACACTATACATGCACACAAATGAAAATCACACACCTATGTACACACACCACCAGAAATCACTTAGGGCATAGTATTTTTTAAGGTACGGCCATTTACGGGCTGCGCAGTGAGAACTCCTTCGTAATCTATAGCTCATAGGCCCCATTTTTCAAAACGCGCTTTAATATATGGGGCCGTGCCACATAGGTTGGAGCTTACCGCTCCAAGCTTATCATGCGCTTGATCATACGGGAGGACGAGGTCTCCTTCGATAAAATAACGGGGAGAAAAGATTGATCAAAATGAGTTTTGACCTTCTTCTTTTGTGCTTCGATGATCAAACGCGGCTAGACGACGGGTTTCATCCAATCGTTCGAGATACAAAGAACGTTCTTCCTCGACGAAGTATACGTAAGAGCTCTGACTAATTTTAGCGAAGGAATCACATCCTTGACGAGTAGCTTCCCGGGCATGCCACCAATTGGAATGGTGTGAATCCGGATTGCACTCTTATCGAATGTTCGGTATGCCCAAAGAGGCGAGAGCATTTGGAAGTGCCAAGCTAGTTTATGAATCCCAAGCTGTTCGCTAAAGCATGGTGACCAAAACCTTGTTCACCACTTCAACACGACCATTAGCTTGAGGGTAGTATGGTGTTGATACGTAAATGACGCAAGCCAACGTTGAAGTCAGCTCCGCCATCATATAATCGTGGAAATGAGTACCGTGATCGTGTGATGAACGAGGAACCCGAGCCGAACGATAACGTGGTTGAATATGAATTCGACGAGTTGTTTTCCCGTCCGCGGCTAGTGTAGGCATCGCCTCGGCCCTTAGTGAAGTAGTCGATGGCGACGATGATATGCGCATGCCCCGTAGAGTGAGGGTTACACTTCATAAAATCCACGCCCCATTTCACAAAAAGGGCCGACGGTAATAACGGGATGCAATGGCAGCGGCGCGCGCATCTTGCGCTGAAAAATCGGCACGGATGGCATTTTACGGTTGCGGTGATACAATCCTTGAATATGGAAGGGCCGAAGTAACCTACACGCAGAATCTTACGGGCGATGAGTCTCCTTAACTTGAGTCGGCCTTAAGGGAAAAAGAGGGCTCTTTACAGCACAAAGGCTCTTGGGAATATGGAGATTCAAAGCTTAGGCACTTCAAGACTAGCTTGCCATGGGATTGAGCAGGCTTTTATAGATGGGGAAGGAGGGAGTTGGGATCCCTATTATTATGGGATTAGCCCTATCAACAAGGAAGGTTCCATGGGAGGTGGCAAAACCACTTCCCTTCCATAGAACTCCCGCAGCCAAACCTCCCAACTCAAGATAGGCAATGGTTCTGAGTTTGTTGAAACTCAACTTCCGCCATATTTATTTAAAAAACACTCCTTAAATTGGCTGGCGCGACCAATGCTCTGGGACAGAGCGCCAGGTGGTGCGGCCTCTTTGCAGGATTTCCCCCATTGGCGCGAGTGCTGAACTGCCTTCCTGCACCAATGAAAAAGGAGATGTTTTTCATGATTTTTACAGGGAGATATCTTAAGGGAAATTAAAGCTCATGCTTAGAGGAATGCTTTGATGATGGTTTCAAGGCATGACAATGTTCAGAGGTCACAAAATGGGTCCTCCATTGTGCGGGACGGGGAATGGTAGGGACGGTGAAAAATTACTGTGTAACACTAGGCATGGCTTAGACAGAGTAGTTACTGGTGAAGAAATTTCTGCTGGCTTTGACTTTAAATGTAACAGAAATTTAATCTCTTAACCAGAGGTTTCCTAGATCTTAATTCTGTGAATTTTCTGCCTTGGGACTACTATGAAATATTATACAAAACAGCAGTGGAAGTGAACAGTATTCCAATTGTAATGTTCTCTTATAATTAAATTGCCCAAGGGAGGACAAAGTAGCCTATCCAACCCCATAAACTATAGTCAATTATAAAGGGGGAAGTTAAAACTTAAAAAAAAAAAAAAAATTAAACCTTAAAACATACCTACCTATCCATGAATCATAAGTTCATAACTTACCCAGCGAAAGCGTAGACTTACCACAAGCATCCATCCTCAAATTGTTATGGATGAGCCAGAGCCTCAAGATGAGAGTGATTCCTACTTGGAGAGCATGCTATGTGAAGATCTAAGTGATGCTGATGACATGGATGCTGATGATATGGCTTGAGGAAGCCATTGCTCACTATTAGGCTTTAGCTATTTTTATTTTAGTATATCAAAATTTCCTAGTTCATGTTTACAGTTTGCCATTTGGAGATGCCTTGAGGCAAATTTTGAATTTAGTATGACAATGGAAATATACTTTGAAATTTTGAATCATGATTCTAATTTCTTATAAGTTATTAATATGTAAACTGAGCTCCAATTTGCACTTGATATCATATATGAATCATGATATCATCAAACTAGAAATTTTGAAATTTCAATGACAAATGTCACATGTGAATGTTGAAACTTGAATGTTGAATGATGTGCATGTTTAAATTTTTAAAGTTTAAAGTTTATAAATTATTAGTAATTTACAAATTACTATATTAGTGTCATTAAATTTATAATTTATAAATTATAATTTAGAAAATATAGTATTATATATGATATATAAATTATAATATATATTAATATAAAAATACCCAGACGAACCCACGCACCCTATTTCAAAAAATGTCATCCCCGTCCCCGTCCCCGAACCCACGTTTCCTGGCAACATAGTTTCAAACATTAAATATCAACAAAATCATTTAAAGGATATTTAAAGGAAAAAGGTGATGGAAGATAGAAAGTGCCTTACTTAAATGCTCTTAGGATTTTTCAATAGTTGCTACAAAAGCTTCACTTCAAGGCCCTTCAAGATCGTCTCCAACAATGCTATACCATCAGCTTCAACAATGTTGCTCCAAAAATGTCCTCAAGGTCTTCACAACAAGTTTACTAGAAGTTTCTCCAACAATATATTCAATAAGGTCTTCATTTTCAACTCGTCTCTTGTTTGGGTGCCTTAATGTGCAATGACATGTTTCCAGGATTGAATTCAATGCAAGGCATATTTGAAACTCTAACTCTGTCTTCCAGTGTCTTATTAGAAATTATTTCAGTTTTCATTTTGTGTTTTCAAGTTAGATATTGTTTTCAAGTTTTTACATTTATAATTTTATTGCAATGTGGCAGACTGATCAGGGCAGTACAGGAACAACCCCGAGATGGGATGATCGTGGAAAGAGGCTAGCGAAAGAACATGTAAAGTTCCAGCATTGCTCTATCTTCAGGTATTTTAGTTATTTACATAATTGAAATATATTAATTTTGTTCAAATATGCAAACACCTAGCCATGGTACGCCTGATGATTCCCTCTTTGAGGAAAAGCTTTCTTCATCCCTATCTCCAGTGTTCTTGTTGCAAAAAAAGGCACGAGATGCAAGGTTGGAATTTAATACTTTGGTAGATGCGCCTCAAACACCTGATACAGAAGAGAGGATAAAAAAACTTATGTGCCATCTAGAAACATATCAGGTAATAATAAAAAGTCAAAAGGATATTTTTTTTGTTCTGCATGAGATGAATTGTGATAGTTTGATTTTTAATTTTTACATTGACTAAACTAACAAAAAGTTCTTTTTTATGTAGTGTTTTCTGGCACTTGCTGAACCCGGTGTTGGTGATAGTGTGACACAAGGGCAATAGATTTCCCAGCAACTCTCTCGTACACCTTCTACTCCTTTAGGTGCCAGCCAAGAAACACACCCTGCCCAAGCAGACACCCAGCCAACCGTTGAACGTGTTGGCAATTATGAGGCTGATATGGCCAACTACATTATTGCGTTTCCTGGAGCTACACGTGTAAGCTCCACAGGGACCATTAATGGCACGTTGTTGGTGAACGATGAAGGTGTCCCTATAAAGCACGTACAACTCCCAGGTAAATTTTAATATTTTAACTATTTCATTTACTTTATATAAAACATATTTATCATGATTTTTATTTTTAAATTAATGATAATATCTTTTTTTCTGTGTAGGAAACAATGATTTCTATCGGTTTTGGAGAGCCATGCGTTGGTAATTTTTGGCCCAACCATACGCACAGGGTGGAATTCCTAGAATTCCAACCTGAAAAAAAAAAACTCTAGATTATCTAGAAGCCCTTTTTGGGGTCGGCACATTTGACAGAATAGCGGTGGCTCGAGTAGCCGGAAAATATTTGAAATATACCAGGGACACCTATAGGAGGCAATTGCAATTTAACCCTAGATACAAGCGTCCTCTCACAATTTCAGAGAGTGAGTGGAGAGCACTCATCCATGAAGGAAAAGAGAAAAGGGTAAAGAAAGAAGGAAAAATGCCAACTGGACCCGCAAGGTAAATTACAACTTTAATTCAATAGCTTTGATTTTCTCTATGTCTAAAATAAAAGTGTGCTACGTCATATCTGACTTCAATATTTTGATGCTAGGTTGCCTGAAACCTCAAAGGAAACCAAAGCTAGGATTGAAAAAAAGGGCCATCACAAGCTAGGCTAGGGCGTCTACTTGAAATTAGCCGCAAGAATTGTAATTAAGTAGCTAAACATATTATAATTAATTGTATCTCCTTCCAACGTTTTTGTAATCCTATCAAATATGATTAAAATTACACAATCATATGTAATGTAGGGTGATGACTTCGGAACAGAAACTACAGAGGAAGATAAAAATATCGGTTTCCATTTCAACTATCAAGCCGTGGTTGAACATCGCAGAAGCTTAGGGCAGGTCCCAAGATCCAGAATGCCTGATAAGGTAAAACATTAACCTTTCATTATGTTTGTTTTCGTCCATAAATTTAATGTCTAACAACTTTGTTTAAATCAGGGGAGCAGCACTATCGGCGAGGCAAATAACCCAGTTTTAGAGCCATATGTAGATGATACTCACGTGCAACCTGATCATTGTAGTGGGGACCAGGCCGACAATGCTACTATCAGTGAGGGTCGTGACGGTAATTAATTTTCACTTATATTTTTTTCTAATTATACCTTGATGGTTGTCCTTATAACATTTTTTGTTTAAATGACAGAGAATGTTTCCCTTGAGGATCTTACCACCAGAGAGGAAGACAGGGCAACAGTCCCAACGGCGACAACTGGTGCACCAGGTAAATAATCTCATTGCAATTTTTTTTATTAATATTACCGAACTAGTTCAATGATATTTAAAAGCTGATAATTAAAATTTAATATTATCTGTTTTTGGAGGCGATGCCCCGTCACTGGATGAGACCAGACATCGTGACAATGCAACTAGGTCAGCGGCGACAACTGGTGCACCAGGTAAATAATCTCATTGCAATTTTTTTTATTAATATTACCGAACTAATTCAATGATATTTAAAAACTGACAATTAAAATTTAATATTATCTGTTTTTGTAGGCGATGCCCCGTCACTGGATGAGACCAGACATCGTGACTACGCAACTAGGTCAGCGGCGACAACTGGTGCACCAGGTAAATAATCTCATTGCAATTATTTTTATTAATATTACCGAACTAGTTCAATGATATTTAAAAACTGACAATTAAAATTTAATATTATCTGTTTTTGTAGGCGATGCCCCGTCACTGGATGAGACCAGACATCGTGACTACGCAACTAGGTTAGCGACGACAACTGGTGCACCAGGTAAATAATCTCATTGCAATTTTTTTATTAGTATTACCGAACTAGTTCAATGATATTTAAAAACTGACAATTAAAATTTAATATTATCTGTTTTTGTAGGCGATGCCCTGTCACTGGATGAGACCAGACATCGTGACTATGCAACTAGGTCAACGACGACAACTGGTGCACCGGGTAAATAATCTCATTGCAATTTTTTTTATTAATATTACCGAACTAGTTCAATGATATTTAAAAACTGACAATTAAAATTTAATATTATCTGTTTTTGTAGGCGATGCCCCGTCACTGGATGAGACCAGACATCGTGACTACGCAACTAGGTCAGCGGCGACAACTGGTGCACCAGGTAAATAATCTCATTGCAATTTTTTTAATTAATATTACCAAACTAGTTCAATGATATTTAAAAACTGACAATTAAAATTTAATATTATCTGTTTTTGTAGGCGATGCCCCGTCACTGGATGAGACCAGACATCGTGACTACGCAACTAGGTCAGCAGTGCGGGTCGAAAGGCACGAAACAGGAGCAGAGCACGATGATATTGATGATGTAATTAGGAGCTTTATAAATAGGAAGAAGAAAAAGAAAATTTGATAATGTAAAATATTGTATTATTATAAGACAAACGTTACCATACTTGGAACGTTTTTTGCGTTATATAAAAAACTCATTTGTCATACTATTTTTATGTCAAGCATTAATTGCAATGTTTCCTTGCGTACTTTTTGTTGAATTGTTTTTTTATTAGTTATTGAATATTTTTTTTTATGCTCATGAAAGTAAAAAATGAAATATAGATTGGGTATTGGGGAATTGAAAGTGATGTGAGGGGGGGGGGAGGGGCCATAAGAGCTTCCACCTTCACGTGGTTGGCCCTGTTTAGTAGAGAATAATTTATTGGAGCGATTTAATCTTGGAGCAAACCTCCCTCGATCCAGTGTAGCAACAAAAAAGTCACTGTTGACTTAGTTGCTACTCTTTCATCGTGGGAGGCTTGTTCCAAGTTCATGCGACTCCAATAAATTGTTCTTGAAACGAAGAGGAGCTTATTCAGGTATGTTTTGACATTTCAACATATGTTCTAACATTATCATAAGAATGCATCTTAGAGTAAAAAATACTACATCAATTACTTGTATTTATTGTATAGATAATGATGGATTTTGATTGACTTGGCAGTGCAGGTACAAATCCTCTTGCATCATGAGCGATACAACTTGTCAACCAGGGTCATGTCCAGGATATTTTTTCTTGTGCGCTTGACCAGGTTCGTAATGTCACATTTTGTAAGTTCCTTTACAGTTCATAATTCAATATTAAGCTTGTTCATGATTATTATCTAGGTTTTTGTATGTGTTTTTTCATCTATTTGATTGTAAGCAACTCTGCATGTTTCCTGTTGTTCACTATGATTTATCCCATTACCACTCCCAAGATGAATCCGACTTTATTGTTACATAGGTTACTTTATTGTTACTATTATTTCTCCATTTACGATTTCATAGGTTACATCATGTAAAGTTGTCAATCTCGGGTTGGTGATGAGCTTTAGTTCTCCAGATTTGGGGCTTTTCTGATATTTTCTCCCTCATGTCATTCCTGCATCACCTCGTTGTTTGAGCATGCCAATTATCTACCACTTGTACCAATTGGCACATGTCAATCTCTGAGTGGTGCCACATTTCACCTATTTTTAGTGAGAGTTTAGGGTTTCTCTAACATAGCTTCAGAAATCTGATTCAGTGCCTGCTTGAATATCATCACATAATACTCATGGTTTGGATTGATGAGCATGTTCTGAATGGTTGGTTGATTCATAAAAACCACCCATATAGTCATCTTGAGATATTTCAGAAGTTTTCTAGGGTTTCCTTTTTCACCGTTTCTAGTGGATGGGATGGTGTGGGGTGATCCATCAATACTGGTGCTCTTGTATTAGGGAATTTGTTTTTGGGGATATAAAGGAGCATTTGATGTAGATATCCCATTGGATGCATTCATAGATGGGCACGAGAGGTCAAGAATTTAAATTAAAAATATGCAACCTCTAGCATGGAAACCTGAAGGCCGCGAGAGACACTGGTTAAATATTGTTTTGTGCTAGCTTTAATATAGTCGTGATTTCTTTCTATTATCTTAATGCAAATACATAGTTCAGTCTCATTAAAATGAGGATTGTGGTTGTATTTCTCTTTGGTTGTTTCTCTCTTAATGCTCCGGACGTTGCCAAAATTTGCGATAGTTGTTTAGTTTGCCTGTTACAACTTAAAAGTGGTTTTTAGCAATGGGAGTCATGTTTTTTAAGGTTCATACTAATATGAAGATCTTGTAATTCTATATTCAGGATAAGAGAAGATGGCCTCTTCTTTGGGTAGTATGACAACAATTGCCACATCTACCTCATTGGGTAACAATGGAAAGGGGAAGAAGTTGGGTGCAATGTTTGATAATTATGGCAGACAATTGTCTTCTCTTTCGGTTTTTTCACCCATTTCCTTTAATCGCTCAAGCAGAAGAGGGACTCTGAGATTACGCGACAGAGAGAAGGTAGTTAATACAAGAGCTATGGAAAAGGAGTTTTACTTCAACAAGGATGGCTCGGTGACAAAAAAATTGCAGGTCAGAGAAAAAATTATGTTTAAAGGAAGGTCACCTGCACGTGAAACTTCACTGCGGTGGATCTTTCCTTGTCCACTTATATTCAATTTTAATGTGTTATTTTAATTTTTCATGGAGGGTTGTTTTGGCATATGGTATGGCATTCAATTGCACACTTACTGAAAGCATTGTCAATTTGTCTTGCAGGCGGTGTGAACAAACTTGCTGATCTTGTTGGAGTCACCCTTGGGGCGAGGGGAAAAATGTTGTCTTGGAGAGAAAGCATGGTTCTCCGAAAATAGTTAATGATGGTGTGACAATAGCTAAGGAGGTAATTTGTAGATGTGTGCTCTGGTTTTCTTTTTAACGTTGTATTAGTTCCCCCTCTTAAATGTCTTATATTTGGTAGGCATAATTTGAAAACTCAAAGGTGAAAGGAAACATATTTGTTACCCGGTGGTCTACTTGGCCTATGGACTAGCCACATTAGAGTAATGCATAAATATTTTCACAACAATAAAAGGAAAGGGTTATGGCTGAGTCAAATTTTATTGTTATTGACAGTGTAATGAAATGTATCTCAATGCTATGGTTTTGGCCTTTTTATTGGTTGAATTAGAGGACTCAGTTGAAAATATTGGGGCCAAGTTGGTAAGGCAAGCTGCGGCAAAGACAAATGATTTAGCTGGGGATGAAACCACAACATCTGTTGTTCTTGCACATGGTGGAATATTGAAAAATTCCAGAACAATGAATGGAGAATAAATCTCCCTTCCTCTAACACAGAGAAAATAAAAATTTCTTTGACAGGAGACAGAGTTTCAATACTTTGAAAACAAGCTTCTATTCCCTTCAATAACTCAAAAAAAAACTATTACACTTCTTCCTCACTCAGAGGGATTACAAAATTATGACTGCTACAAAACGTAGTGCATAAAACCAACTCATTGTTTGTTCAAAACAAACATACTCTGTCTCTAAAACACTCTGTTGTGTTTTTCACTTTCGCACTGCTGTGCATACACACTTAAAAAGTTACACTCAGTCTTTCACTTTTTACACACTGTTGTGTAATAAAAAATTTACATATTGTCTATAAAAAAAACTACCAAGCTTTTTTGTCCTTTTTATTTTTATATGTCGTAACATATAAAACATATTATAATTAACCCTCTTTTTAAAAAAATAAAATTAAAACTAAATTCTATGGCCCACCTTTATTTTCGCATATGATATATATATAACATATGTTTAAAACATATCTATATATTAAATCATACATAAAATTAAACTATCAAAACATTAAAGAACCCTTTCCATCGGACTTCAAAAGTTTGAATAGATTGAATTTCAAACCAAATTCGCGTTCCAAAATGGGATGCTGACGTCTGCCTAATTTGTAACACGAATTCTCAATCCAATGTGCCTTATAAAAAATTCGGGTCCGGTTTTCAGGTTTTCAGATTCCCTTCAATTTCATGCGATCCAATATTAATGCTCCACGTGTCCTCCTTTTGAATTTACAAAACTGGGGGGTAAATTTCTATTTGTTTAATTTCTGGTTGGTGAATTGCGTTAATGTTGGTTGTTGTGTTTAAATACAATCCTGTACAGAAATATGGCTGCGGCCATCTACAAAAAAAACTTGCAGGAATTTTAAATGCTGAATTAAATTTTTGGATGGCATGCAAGCAACCTCCAAAAAAAAATGTTGTTGCTGCATCCGTCCTTCTACTGCAGCAGTTGATGTTAAAATTCAACAGCACAGGGTTTAATAAGTGAGGGTGTAAGGTAACTTTTTGTCGATAGTACTGGATTAAGATCATCTATTCATTTTTGTAGGGTCTTATGGTGTTTGGTTTTTTAGTTTTGGGTTGGGCTTATTGAGTCTAAGATAGTTTTTGAGTGAAAAAATTGCTATCGGGTATTAAAAAAATTTGGTTCTTTTGTCAAAATTTATGAGCTTGTTAGGAAATACAAAACTGACAATGGTTGTATCTTAAATTTGTGGAAAATAATTTGAAATGAAACCTTTTTTTTTAGGTTGTTGCAGCAGGTGCAAACCCCGTTCAAATTACTAGGGGCATTGACAAGACAATAAAGGCCCTTGTTTCGGAACTCAAAATTTTGTCAGAGGTAAATGCTTGCCTTTTGAGTAGGCTGGTTTTCATTTTTGCTGATGGTTTGGTGTATCTAATTGAATTAGTTGCCTAAGGTATTTTTGGTTGCAAACTCCTTTTCATTTTTCATACATTATTGGCCTTGTGGAATACATTTGATTGTGTGGTCTTGTTAGATCTACAACATTTGTAGTTTTTTAGTCTTATGGCCGAGGTGCACTTTTATTATGGAAATAGTTGATGAAATATTGTCATTTAATCCTTACTGCAGGGTAGCATGTTGAGAAGTTTCTTGTGAAACATTTGGTATTCAAAATGACACTTGATCCTATACAGCATCATGCACTTGACTTCAAAATTAATATTCAAAGTGTGCTAGACAATTCTTGCAAATTTTCAAATATTTATGTTGTTTTAAACCATTATATTTTTCATGTATTGGATGTTGAAAATGAGAAAAAGACTTTGGTATGAAACCAACTGTCCAGCAAAACAACCACTTCCAAGACATGATTTAGAAGTAGAACATATGTACTTATGAAGCATAGAAAGATATCCTCGATGCATTGTCAATGTTTGGCTAGGGTTATTTTTGGAGAAAATAACTCCTTATTCCTAGAATAGTGATCTTCAATACAAGTAAATGCCAGAGAAGAGAGATCATCGTGTGACATAAACCTATTAACAAAAGTGAACAGGGAATGATTATTAATTATGGCTTACTAAGTTGTCAGTGATTTTGACTATTTGTCTTTAACATATAAAAATGTTAAATTCCAAACTTACATCATCATGGTTTGGCATCATGAGCTTGACTAATTGTCCACCATGCTCATAATTTCATTGTTGTCTTCATATCTATAAACAATGTTTCAAATAATAATAATAAAGTTCTATAAGAAAAATCCAGACCTCCATGCTGTTGCTCCTTGTGAGACAAAGTCAAAATTGCATTACACAATCTGACACATAAGAATCGCCTATATCCCGGTGGTATGTATCCAAATTCTTATAATAGTGTCTTCAATACTTATGTTGACATTGCCAATGAGATATTTAAGCAATGAAAGATGGAGCCTTCTTCATTGTTGTATATGTAACAGTCTTTTATTAATATAAATATTGATGGTTTTGTCTTTCTGAAAATGAAATGTAAAAATAATTTATTGTGGTCAATTGAATTTTTTTTTTTTAAAGCTTTTCATTATGGAAGGGCGACATAGATATATGCCCTTCTAATTGAAATTTGGACCTGCCCTTCAAATTTGATCTTTGTGTGGGACCTTAACAAATAATAAAACTATTCCGCCGCGCGTTATATAAAACATATAACAAAACCTTTGTCAAAACTTCAAACGAACCCTTTAGCCGTGGGTATTTCATCACGAATTGATCATTTTACCATGTACCTTCTTCCAGAGGAATATTCTTCCACTTGATTAGGTACTTCATAAAGGTTATATGTCAAAGGGATACAAAATGTTTATCTATAACTTTTTTTGGTTCAAGAATCAACTTTCATTCTTCATCTAATTTTGGAAGTTCTATTTACATTGGCATATTTTTTCCCAAAACATTTTTTAGGAAAGATACATGAAAAACCTTATGAATGCAAGAAGAAGGAAAATATAACTTCTATACCACTTGTGCAATCCTATGAATAATTATTTAGGGCCATAACATTTTTGAGCTAATTCTTTATTCTTATTTTTCTTGAATGAAGATTTCTTATAATGCTATAATCTAAAAAATACCCAATTACCCTCCTCAAATTATCTTTCACTTCAATGTTGTTCCCCTTGTTGTTTTATCATGTTTCATGTCATTTGAAGGTTTTCCATAATAATTTTCAAAGTTTCTTTATTATTTTCCATATGTGACTATGTTTCCTATACTTTGGACTTATCTTGCAAAAAGTATGAGATACTAGGAGTTGGATATCCATAAAGGGCCTTAAATGGGGAAATTTTAGTAGTTGTGTGATAGGTAGTATCATATTACCATTCTTCCTTGACGAACCCACTTCATCCATTAAGATTGCTTTTCTAAAGAGTAACATTGTAGATAACCTTAAAAACATTTGTTAACTATTTTGTTTGACCATTTGATTGTGTTTGATATGTAGAACTCATGGCAGCTAGTGTTTCTCCACTCATATTAAATAATTATTTCCAAAAGTTTCTTGTTACTATTACTTTAGGAAAACCATGAAGACTATGAATTTATTTCACGGACAATTCTGCCACTTGGCTTGTTGTTTATGTACTTTGAGCTCTACAAAAAAAATCTACAAAATTTGTCTATATAAATGACCACAAAAATGTAATACTTACCTTTATATTTCAGTAACTCTGTAATAAAGTCTATTGATATATCTTCTAGTCTTTGAATATGTATGTGGAATGGTTGAAGTAACCCTAGAGATTTTACTATCTCTCTTTTATTTATTATGCAAACCTGACCTTCTCTTACAAAATATTGAATATCTTTCTTCATTCCTTCCAAAAATATATTTTTTGATACTTTGAGATGTTTTAAGGAACCCTACATCCTACCATCAGAGAGACATGGGACTCCCTTAATATTTTTTTATTCAAATATGCTTGCGTGCATAAAAATATTCTACATTTGCACCAAAGTATATCTCTCTTTCACTCCCAATGCTCCATAGAGTTCATCCCATCCTTTATAAATTTTAGTTTTTGTTTAGTAATGTTATGGAGGTAAATCCCCTCTGCGGATAGAGGCGATCCCTACTAGCCCAGACCGGGTCTAGCAACAATCGTTCACGCTATAGTGCAGGTTCGTAATTGCAAATAAACCAAGTAGAGATGAAGGCTTACCTCGAATCCAACGCTGTCGCTCGTAGATAAATAAGCGCTCCCGTTCCTTAGCTCTGGCAGATCACGATCCCCACGATCTTTGTGATAGGACACCTGCACACGCGAGAAACAAAACAAACGCAAGCGTAAAATCCAGTAGATGAAACTATATGTCAGTTAGAAAGGACATAACTCATCATCATAAACAACAACAAGAGTGGAACCATAACCAATAGTCGTTTATTATTAATCAATCAAAGGAAGAATACAACCATATTTCTGACGCTAAATTCTCCTTCGGCGGGTCGCCAGTAGAACACGTCTGGAAAATCCTATCAAGGATGGGACAAACCTCTCTCTTCGGATCTTGACAATAGTCTCCTTGCTTAGATTTGGCCTTAAGGGAATTATGGAGGCTCTTGCAGCATAAGGCTCTTGGGAATTTGGGAACTTGAAGACTAGCTTGCAATGGAGATGGGCAAGCTTTTATAGATGGAGGAATGGGAGTTGGGATCCCTAGAATCATGGGATTGGCCCTATCCTCAAGGAAGCTTCCATGAGAGGTGGCAAACCACTTCCTCTACATGGAGATCCGGAGCCAAACCTCCCAACTCAAATTAGATACCAGTTTATGGATCGGTTAGGACGAAACTTCCGCCATTTATTTTTAAAAAACACTCCTTAAAATGGCTGGCACGAGTGTAACTCTGCGACAGAGCGCCAATTGGCGTGCCCTCTTTGGAGGATTTGCCCCCTTGGCACAAGGACTGAACTGTGTACCTGCGCCAATGCAAAAAGAGATGTTTTTAGGGTTTTTTACAACGAGTTGTCTTCAGGGCAATGAAAGCTCATGTTTAGAGGGATGTCATGAAAGTGGTTTCAAGTCATGTCACTAGTCACGGGTCATGGAATGAGCCCTCCAATTGTGCGGCATGGGAAATTGCAGGGACGGTGAAAAATTGTTGTGTAACAGATGCCCCCTAAAGCATGAGACCCGAAAGAGAGAGAGGGGTGAAATTCTTTACGAGAACATGTCCAACTGAAAACTCCGGCGTCAGAAAACCTGCGTGGATAAATACAACTGATATCTCAGATACATGATATATATGTGGTATGGGTGCAGCCATCTATAACATAGTATATAGTAATCCAGATCCGAGGCATGGACGCAGCCATCCAGTGAGGATTGATAAATAGACTCAGGTATGGTCGCAGCCATCCAATCAGTGAGTCATGTGACTAATCATAATAATCCACAAAATTGCAGCCTGGATTCCAACAGACAAAATCCAGGGTCTTGCGCTCCATCTCGATCCGAACAAAGTACAAGTTCAATCATGTGAATAAGTGAGATGAAGTCGAACATGCAAGAACATCGTCTGATTACCAGCTA
Organism: Pinus albicaulis; assembly: GCA_034641835.2. Classification (NCBI taxonomy): domain Eukaryota; kingdom Viridiplantae; phylum Streptophyta; class Pinopsida; order Pinales; family Pinaceae; genus Pinus; species Pinus albicaulis. The sequence goes on along the minus strand of CM076572.1, from coordinate 1,445,260,799 downwards.
GTGATGAAAGTTGTTAACAGACGCGAGAGGTACAAACAATGATGACAATGGCCCTCAAGGTACTATAGGTACAATCTACAGCATGTGAATCAATGAGTTGGCGTCGAACACCCATAGAATCACTCGATCGGAGGCCAATGATGAAAACCTCATGTCGAATGCGAAAAACCTGCCATTGAGGCATGCAGGCTCCAAGGTACCAGAAGGGAGTCTCTAGATCAGCTTCCTGGATAATGAACTGAAGTCGATAGGAAGTGACCTTGATCGAAGGTGGGCCATAGTGTTTCCCACATCATCAACACGAGACAGAGGAACATAATGTCTTTGTGAATCAGGATCAAATGAGAATCAGAGGAAGGTTAGTACTTGCAGAGGTCAACTTCTCCTGAACATATAAACGACACGATAGTGGACTTGGCAGTATTTTACATCAAAATATCAGAGGTCATAGTGACGAGGCAAAGAGCAGATGAGAGGTCAAAAAGGATCACCCAAACCCACGAAGGCAAGTGAAAAAATGAGATGAGATTTCCCCAACCCGACGCGAATGCAAACAAGTGCCATGTTCAAGAGCGACATACTGTCGACACGACAATGATGTTGGTTCCATTTTCTCCACCATTTCTGGCGAGTACCTCTTTATTTTTACAAAAGCTTGAAGAGGATACCATATGCGTGCTGTATAAGCCCATCCTAGTACATTTAACGAGCCCTAGGAAGGAGGAACTTGAATAACGTCATTACGACTGAATCCAATGTCATGAGGGTTTAACAAGTCTGACAAAGGAAGAACTCGGTGTCTTTTCATATTTAGAGAGTTTGAAAAGACAACAGAAAAGTGAACTCCAACGATCCCTTTTCATAAATAGTTCCTCAGATCTGAAAAGGTAGAAAACTTTGTCTGAGAAAACCTCCTAGTCACAATAGGCTAGGGTATTCCTTTTTCGTAAATAATCTATCCCAGCCCGAAAAAGGGGTAAACGTATACTGGGTAGATTTTGTTTTGCAGCCACTTTAACGAGATCCAAATGACAAGGGCCTCAGAAATCTTTTCATGTTTAGAGAGTCAGAAAAGAGCTGAAAGTTGACTCCTCCTAGAGGACCGAGTGGTATAAAGGGTAGAAACTGGTTCCGGTAATGGTGGAACTGCTCAAAACATGATAAAATTCAAGAGGCTGGCTAACAAAGACCACTCATTGTAGCGGTTCCTCGGGAATGGGTAAGACAACCAAGTGAAGGCATATGATCGGCCAAGCAGATAGTGACGATGGAGTGAGAAAACCAAGGCTCATCTGGAAAAACTGGCTGATAAAATGGAAATCACAAGAGGTAAAATGGGGAAGGTTTCATTTTTACACAAGCTTGAAATCAGGAAACTTTGCTTGAAGTTGGTTTCATTTTTACACAAGCTTGAAACAAAGATAAACTATGCTTAAAACCGGTTTCATTTTTACACAAGCTTGAAACGGAAACAAACTATGCTTGAAAAAGTAAGCATGCCCCCAGCATGGTGACTCAATTCGAGGTACATGCTCCCCAAGCTTCAGTCCATATGAAAGGCAAATGGAGTGAAGGTTCAAGTTACGAGATCACGAGAAAGACTCGACTTGAACGGGAACGTGTTTCATTGTTTTAACAAGGTTGACACATTAAAAGAACTATCCTTAGGACACCTTGTTTTATGGTTTAAGGAGCTTGGCACAAGACAAGGAACTCTGCTCCCACAAACCTCATCATAATGAACGAGAAGTCAATGCTTCCAAGAGTTGCACATCCGATGGAAGGAAAACGTCTTGGAAGTCAAGACCCAATGCCCCCAGCACTTGATGCACAACAGCACTATCACTGAGTATAGGCATGGGGCAGGTAGCCACATAGTTGACCTGTGGTGAAGCAGATACAATGGGTGGATAAAAACCAGGAAGGTATTATGGTGGGCCAGCTGCCACATCAGGACCAAAGAATGAAAGCTGATCAATGGTCACGATCCGTCCCTCATGTGGAAAACAGACCACGCGAAAAAGGGAGGAGATGAGCGCTCCCATGCCATAGGTGTAATCGCGCCCCAAGAGCATATTGAAATCCAAGGGGCCTGGAACAACCATCACGTCCATATGGACGGTTTTACCTCCCAAAGTAACCGGTAACCTTGGAAGGATCCCTAACGGCTGACTCGTTATTCTGTTAAATGCCAAAAAATTCTACGTAACAGGCGCAAGCGGCAGCGAGCCAAAAGCTTGCCAAGTAGTTGAGGATAGAACACTAACAGACGCGCCTTCATCTATAATGGTGTTGGGTACAACCAGACCAAAGGCCTGTACTGTGATCTCGAAAGGCACATAAGACGGAAGGCGGTATCCTATAAATCGATTCCAATCAAAGGAAGTGACCAAACTACTTGGAGGAGCCACCATCGAACTGAGATGGTCTTCCCCTAGTGTTACGACCGAAGAACGAGCATCCTCCACGACCTCCATCTCGAAGGTGGGAGGGGAATCCTTCGGGACCTCCATCATGGGAGGCGGAGGAGCAACTTCTTGAGATATAGGGACAGGAAAATCTTTCTCCAAGTCCGAATAATCTGAAGAAACTAGCATAACATGAGGGGTATGAGATCCACTCTCAATGGAAAAGACCTGGTGCACCGCAGACGGGGCCAGCTCAACCGATCCCACGACCAGTGGTTGGTTGGGAATGGATTCCTGAATTTAAATTTCCAGGGGAGCGGAATTGACCAAGGATGACTCTTGACCAATCGTAGGATCAGCGGGTGGAGGACTCAAAGAAAGCCGATTATAACCAGCTAGAAGGCATGGTGTAGAACCGGTTAAGTTGTCCAAAACTTGCTTGGCTTCATCCATATAAGGACAAAGGTGAATGGCATGGAGCCCTTCACACACCTTGCAGGGATTGGTAATCTTACCCTGCTTCTTAGGAGCCTTACCAGCACCAGTTGAAGATGTGCCCCCAACTTGACTCCCATAAGCCAAAGGCAACGGCGGACGACCACTGGACCTTTCTTCAAGCACCTTGGGAATGCCAAGGCAGTCTCAAAGAAGATGGTCTATCGTGCACAACATGCAAGGGAACTTGACTTTCCGTAGAGGGTTGGTAGGTTCATCAAGAGGAGACTTCTTAGGCGCAATAGCCGCAGAGCTAGCCTCTCCTTTATCAGACTTCTTCTTCTTTGTCTTCTTCTTCTTCTTCTTAGCCACCTGGTTACTCGAATTTCGAATTTCACCAGGCGAAGTAGAAGAGGAGGACGCATAAACAAGTGAAGAAGGGGAGAGGTCCACCTTGGAATCAACATGATGTTTTTCAGGTGGAGGAATTGATTGAACAGTAGTCGAGACATTCAGAACTACAGAGGTTGAGAACAACCAAACAGGCAACCCAACAGTTAACACAGGAAGGGACAACGTTGCCATATAAGGAGCACCAACATTTCCAAAAGGAGGAAAATGACCAGGATTCCCATCGGAGGGGATTCCTTGGTTGGTGAACTCTGGAAAAGTTTCCATCAACAACTCAAAACCGCACACGGGCTAAAAACCAAGGCACACAATCAAACGGCCAACATGCAAACTCTAACAGGGCATGTGATCACAGGTGATTTATTTTACCACATTTAAACTTAGAAACTTCACCGTTTCATGTTTTAAGAGTTGAGAAATGAATGAAAGGTGACTCTATCTCTTTCAGTTTTGAAGCAAGCATGAAAGGACAAGCGCTTGGTGATATTTTCAATTTTAAGGAGTCAAATAAGATAAAAATGACTGCTCAGGAATTCTACGCAAAGGGTCTACCAAATAACCATGAACTGCAATATACACCTTGGTTTCAAAATTAAAGAGAAATCAACCAAGGACTTAACGTACATGCAGGCAATCTCCCCGAATGCTGTGTCTGGTGTATCACGGGTATAGGGCGGCAGACTCGGCTTCCTATGGATAAAGGATAGAAACCTAGTGGGGTCTCCCTTTATATACGCGACGGTACGGGGAGCACAAGTCCGTACTAGTGATGTCTAAAGCCAAGAGGCGAACGACAGCTACTAGGTTTAAAGACGCCAGAACACTTCTCTAGCCTAGACCTCTAAATGTGTTTCGTTAGATTTCAATGCTGCCTTAGTGTAAATTGAGTAAATTTTAAGGTTTATCTTCAATTACGTTTCAGTTTTCATGCCCTAGCGAATGTAATGTCTCAAAATCTCCTAAATGCACTCTATATGCCACAGTATATCATTTCATTCGATGAAAGCTATTTATAAGAGAGTTGAGATCTTTTCACACAATAACGAAATGAACAGAAAACAACCAATGATGTCTCTAATGTAGCTAATGAAAACTAAAAAGATTTTCGTTCAAAGTTACCAATCACTAATAACACCGAAAAGATCTAATTCACATTAGCTAATGAAAAGCAAAAGAGATTTTTTTTTTTTTCAATATTTCAAAGCAAAGTGCGCTAAAAAAAATGAAAACTAATGCAAAAGAAATTTGAGAAATTATGACAAGAGGGAAAAAACAAGAAAATTTCACTCAATGGAAATGTACAATCAGACCTCAAATCAACCAAAAGTCCCTCAAAATGAAAAGAATCCCAAAGACTCCTAATGAGCCGTGTAATCTAGGCCCAAAACGAGACAAGGCGGAATTCGAATGGAGAAGGAAACAATCACTCAAACAACGCAATGAGACAATAGAAAACCACCAAACGAATGCAAAGAAGAAATCACAAGGTTGACTGAACTGATAGAAACCAAAAACTCCCAAGGGAGGCTCGACACACAATAGCACCTAGATGACCTAGGGCTAGAATGCAAAATCGATGGAAATGGGCAAACAACCAAAGGATGAAGGTAATAATCAGTCAATCAAGGCTCCAAAACACTAAAACAGTGGAAAAATCAAGACCAAACCCACAGATCAGGCTCAAGAAGCTCAGAACTGAGCAAACCCTAGTGCCTCATAGGATTGGCACGACTGTGAGGCTAAAACTAGCGCCAGAGACGAATTGGCGCAGGTAATACACAAGCAACCTGCGCCAATGGGCGCGAATGTCAAGCCGAAAAGCGCGCCAGTCGAGTTTCCCAGTCAAAAATAAAAAAGAGCAATCCAACAAGTAGATCAGTGATGATCAAGCTATCAAAGACCCAAATTCACAGAAAGAACCAGCCCAAAAGAGCTGATCAAGCAACGAGGATCAAGAATCGGCCGAAAAGACAAGACAATGCTCCAAGTTTTCAGTTTACAAACTAAACTGGAGATTGACTGAAGCAACTTTGATCTACTTCGCAATTGCAGAGCAAAAGTGTTTTGAAGGCTATCTGGCTAACTTCAGAATCCGTCTATAGTTTACAAAGCATAACAACAACAAGCTAACGATCCCCAGCGGAGTCGCCAATTTGTTGTGGAGGTAAATCCCCTTTGCGGACAGAGGCGATCCCTACTAGCCCAGACCGGGTCTAGCAACAATCGTTCACGCTATAGTGCAGGTTCCTAATTGCAAATAAACCAACTAGCGATGAAGGCTTACCTGGAATCCAACGCTGTTGCTCGTAGAGAAAGAAGCGCTCCCATTCCTTAGCTCTGGCAGATCACGATCCCCACGATCTCCATGATAGGACACCTGCACACGTGAGAAACAAAACAAACGCAAGCGTAAAATCCAGTAGATGCAACTATATCTCAGTCAGAAAGGACATAACTCGTCATCATAAACAACAACAAGAGTGGAACCATAACCAATAGTTGTTTATTATTAATCAATCAAAGAAAGAATACAACCATAGTTCTGACGCTGAATTATCCTTCGGCGGGTCGCCAGCAGAACACGTCTCGAAAAGCCTGTCAAGGATGGGACAAACCTCTCTCTTTGGATCTTGACAATAGTCTCCTCACTTATATTTGGCCTTAAGGGAATTATGGAGGCTCTTGCAGCATAAGGCTCTTGGGAATTTGGGAACTTGAAGACTAGCTTGCAATGGAGAAGGGCAAGCTTTTATAGATGGAGGAAGGGGAGTTGGGATCCCTATAATCATGGGATTGGCCCTATCCTCAAGGAAGCTTCCATGAGAGGTGGCAAACCACTTCCTCTACATGGAGATCCGGAGCCAAACCTCCCAACTCAAATTAGATACCAGTTTATGGATTGGTTAGGATGAAACTTCTGCCATTTATTTTTAAAAAACACTCCTTAAAATGGCTGGCGCGAGTGCGACTCTGCAACAAAGCGCCAATTGGCGCGCCCTCTTTGGAGGATTTGCCCCCTTGGCACGAGGGTTGAACTGTGTACCCGTGCCAATGCAAAAAGAGCTATTTTTAGGGTTTTTTACAAGGAGTTGTCTTCAGGGCAATGAAAGCTCATGTTCAGAGGGATGTCATGAAAGTGGTTTCAAGTCATGTCACTGCTCACAGGTCACGGAATGAGCCCTCCAATTGTGCGGGATGGGAAATTGCAGGGATGGTGACAAATTGCTGTGTAACAAGTACTATTGTCATTTTTCCATTATGGCAAGCTTCTTCTAGCCACCTAGGAATAGAAAATGTAATTGGATATAAATTTGAGGCCTCTTCTATTTTAGAAAGAGCATCATGTACTAAATTTTCCTTACCCTTTTTGCAGATTATATCAAAATTAAAACTTTGCATTTTTTCTCCTCATTTTTGTTAATCTTCTAATGAAAATCATAGCTTCAAAAAATACTTTATGCTATCATGCTATATCTTGACTTTAAAGTACCTCCCAATGATATACTATCCCCATTTTTTATTGCATGTAATATTGCTTCCATTTATTTTTCATACGTAGATTTCACCAAATATTTTCTTTGAAATCCTTGCTTTTAAAAGCCAATGATATCCCTTATTGTGTTAATGTTACGTAAACTCCTTGTCCTAGTGCCTCACACTCTACTATGAATGTTTTACCAAAAGTAGGTGCAACCGATGTTGGTGTAGAAGACATGGCATCCATTAAAAGAGAGAATGCCAAAGTAGCCTCATCATTCCATATAAATGATATTTTCTTCAAGATATATGTGAGTGGACTTGAAATGCATGCATAATTCTTAACAAATTATCAATAATATCATGTAAGTCTAAAAAATCTTCTAAGAACCTTGATTTTCTGAGGAATACGTCATTTTGTAATAGCTTGCATCCTTTGAGGCTCCAACTTCACTCCTTCCTTTAAAACAATATGAACCAAATACTCAAATTCTTATTTCCCAAAAGCACATTTGGATATTTTTACATAAAAATGATTGTTCTCAATAATTTATATAAATTTTCCACATGTTTAGTGTGGTATTCCCATGATTTATTATAAATATGTGTATTATCGAAGAAAACCAACACAAATTTTATAAGATGGGATCAAACAAAATTGTTCTTAAGTCGAGCCCGCCGGACTTCAAACGGCGATAAACCATAATTCAAACCAAATTCGCGTTCCAAAATAGCCTGCTGACGTCGGCCAATTTTGTGACGTGAAAACCAATTGAATTCCGCCGTAATCTTTTTCGGGTCCGAAGTTGGGCGGGCGTACGGAGGGAGAGTTGTGACGCGAATTTCTTATCAAATTCGCCCTAATCTTTTTCAGGTCCGGATTTCCACTACGCGAGCGGCCCAAAAAAAGATCTGCTCCAATCAATTTCTGCCATGTGTCCTCAATCAAATGTTGCCCTGCTCCCGGATGTAGGTGCATTCGATGGCGTTTAAGGCGATGGGACATGGATGTGGCGATTTCATATCAATCGCATTAAGTTTTAACGCTGTTAAATTAAGTTCCAAGGTTTTCACATCTAATCACATTAAGTTTAACACTGTTCAAGATCAGACCTCCACTCCTGTTAGCGATTCCGCATGCTCCAATATGGTCTGGCCTTCGGCTCTCATTAATGATCAGAGATTAATTATGACAGGCGTCCTTCGATTGCATTGTAGTCGGGTCGATAATATGGCATTTCACTATGGTTTTTCAGACGAGCCGGTTGCTGGGTTACACTACCTTCTCACTGTGATGAGAAGGAGAAGTGGCCAGCTGAACTGCTACTTATACCTTGCTGCATATCTGCAATTCTCTCGGTCTGGTCATTGTCTGTCTTCCTCTGTTTCTTGGAATTTTGCTTCTCCGTCTCCTCTTGTGCCCACTGCTGAGACTACACCCATGCCTCGCTTGTGTCAAAGGATGCGTTGTCGCAGGGGGAGCACTAGAGGTAAACCCCTGCGCGCTTCCTCCAGCCCCTCAACCAAGTCAACTTCCCAGTCCAGTGATTATCACGCATGTCACTATCCAGATACTAGAACTGGGAAGTGTCAGGTTCTAGGATCTGGCCACCGTATGGGCTCCCCTGCTTCTCATTTCTCCACTGCCTCACCTTCTCCCACGACGTGCACTGTGCTTTTTTCCTTTAACTGCTGTCTGAACCGCCCATGAATCACAGCTTCAATTATTGTGGTTTTCCGTGAGGAGGCCCAAATGGAAGAACAATGCACCCATCTGGTGGGTCTGAGCTCAGAAAAAGCCGGCTAGCATTCGGGCCTTTAGGAGGGGAGCAGTGGCATGACTATGGAGGTAGCACCTAGTGATCCTGGACCTTCCGAAGGATGGTGCCGAATCATCGAGGAGCTGGAGGAGTATTTTGGTTAAAAAAAAATTCTTGCTTCATGGCCCACTTAATTGGTCTGCTTTTAGATTATTTTACTATGTTGGACCTTTGTGATATTTTTGAATTCTGTAAACATTCAAGACTGGTTTCCCCGTATGAGGGCAGTCTTCTTAATTTTTTGATGAAAAATTTGCCATGAGTCTAGGCAATGTTTTTGACTTCGGTGTAATTTTATTCCCACTGTTAATAGATTAACTTTACTTAGAAAAAAAAATGTTGCCCTATTTCTATTTTAAACCTATTTTTTGAAAAAATGTTTATATGATTGTTTATAGTCGAAGGACTGCGGGGTGGTTTATTATATTAATATTTCACAGTCAAATTATGTTCATAACAATTGGAAAAAAAAATGTTGCCCTGTTTCTATTTTAAACCTGTTTTTTGAAATACAGAGCCATGTTTATATGGTCTATGTATTATACTCTTTCTCTGTATATCTACAGGAACATTTTTGCTATGAACAGGGTGGATGCTGTAGCGGGCTACTAATGGAAACAAGTGAGCCTGAACCTTACATATCGGATGCAACAGATGGTTACCAATTTTGGAATCAAGCGAGCCTGGGTTTCTGCAAATGGTTTTTATTTCTGGGAACAAGCGAGCCAGAACATACAATCGACCCTGGGTTTATACATATTTTTTCTCTATCATGGATGCTTTTTGTGTGAGGCATATATCAACAGTACATGTCACTGCACATTTCCTGTATCCACTTTATGATACTATTTTATGTGTTGACAGATTATCACTCTGCCTTCAAAACTAGTGATGTTGGTTTATTGATATGGTCTGATGGCCTTTTTATATTTTGGACATATCACACTCCTCACATGATTAGCGTTTTTCTCTGTTCAAGGATTTTCGGTACTTTAATTTTTATTGGAAAAATGGGCGTCGGTACTCTATCCATTGCTTTACTACTCTACATACTGCTATTTCACTTTCTTATAGATGCCTCAGGCATATTTGGATGCTTTCTCAGATTGTCGATAATCTCCATGTGGACCGTTACTGGGTTTTATATCATGTCCCTGTATGTGACATGGGGTATTTTTCTATCATTGTCTGGGGTGGGACTTCCACTTTTCTGAATGGATATTTTGGTTCCAATCTTCAGATATGAAAATGTAATGACTTCATGGACTGTTTTACTTCATATAATATATTCAAAACAACGTTTTTTCTCTTGTGAAAAAAAATGATTAATTTTTATCACTCTGCCTTCAAAACTAGCGATGTTGGTTTATTGATATGGTCTGATGGTATTTTTATATTTTGGACATATCACACTCCTCACATGATTAGCATTTTTCTCTGTTCAAGGATTTTGGGTACTTTAATTTGTATTTGGAACAATGGATGTCGGTACTCTATCTATTGCTCTACTATTCTACATACTGCTATTTCACTTTCTTATAGATGCCTCTGGCATATTTGGATGCTTTCTTAGATTGTCGATAATCTCCATGTGGACCGTTACTGGGTTTTATATCAAGTCCCTGTATGTGACATGGGGTATTTTTCTATCATTGTCTAGGGCGGGACTTCCACTTTATAGGATGGATATTTGGGTTCCAATCTTCAGATGTGAAAATGTAATGACTTCATGGACTATTTTACTTCATATAATATATTCAAAATAGCGTTTTTTCTCTTGTGAAAAAAAAATGATTAATGTTTATCACTCTGCCTTCAAAACTAGCGATGCTGGTTTATTGATATGGTTTGATGGTATTTTTATATTTTGGACATATCACACTCCTCACATGATTATCGTTTTTCTCTATTCAATGATTTTGGGTACTTTAATTTGTATTTGGAACAATGGACGTCGGTACTCTATTTGTTGCTTTACTATTCTACATACTGCTATTTCACTTTCTTATAGATGCCTCGGGCATATTTGGATGCTTTCTCAAATTGTCGATAATCTCCATGTGGACCGTTATTGGGTTTTATATCATGTCCCTGTATGTGACATGGGGTATTTTTCTATCATTGTCTGGGGTGGGACTTCCACTTTTCTGGATGGATATTTGGGTTCCAATCTTCAGATGTGAAAATGTAATGACTTCATGGACTGTTTTACTTCATATAATATATTCAAAACAGCGTTTTTTCTCTTGTGAAAAAAAAAATGATTGTTTATAGTCGAAGCGTTGCGGGGTGGTTTATTATATTAATATTTCACGGTCATTGGAACGCCCACAATTCATAACAAATATTGGAGATTTGTTTTCCTGTTTTAAAGTTTCATTTTATTTTTTTTAAATTTAACCCGCCATTGGTATACCGACGCCTTGTAAGTGTCGGAATTGCGACAGCTTAAAAACGTCAGAAGAGCGACAGTATAAAAACGTCGAACCACAATTCGTCGGAATTGCGACAGTTTACAAACGTCGGAAGAGCGACGTTCAAAACGTCAGACCACATTTCGTCGAAATTGCAACAGTTTACAAACGTCGGAAGAGCGACGTCCAAAACGTCGGACCACATTGTGTCGGAAATGCGACAATTTACAAACGTCGGAAGAGCGACGCTCAAAATGTTCGACCACATTTCATCGGAATTGCGACAGTTTACAAACGTCGGAAGAGCGATGTTCAAAACGCCGGACCACATTTCTTCGGAAGTGTGATAGTTTACAAACGTCGGAAGCGCGACGGTTTGGGAAACGTCGGAAGAGCAACGCCTGTTTGGAAGCGACGGAAAAAGTGTCGGTAGTGCGACACTTTTTAAGTGCGTCAGAATTGCGATGGGATGGCAAACCACGTTTTTCCCGTCCTCGAACTATCGCTCTTGCGATGACTATGTGTCGGAATAGCGATGCATTGGCCATCAGAATTTCCACCAGATTTTCTAATGTTGATGATTTCATGAGAACACTTCCTTGATGCAATATTGAACATGCACAGAACCATCCATTATGACAATGCTTGTGTGGTTTTCAACTCATGTCAAGAGTCAGTGCACACTTTCACTAATAGACTCCCTCACTTTTCTTGCAATTATACTTATATTTTTGTGAGTATTCCTAATTGTCACTTTTCCACACCGTTGCTTTCACAAGTCTCACTTTAACATTGTAATATTCCAAATTTTATGGAATATTAAATTTTTCCATTTTCACATAGGATATGAATAAAATGGGTAGGAGACCCATTCATTTCATGAGTAGGGAATAAAATTCCTCTTAGTGTGAAAGGGGATCACTTATAGAGCTGGATTTCACACCTCCATGTGTGAAAAGAGACTTTTGTAGGAGGACTAGGTCAAGTTTGACCAAGTCAAACTACGCAATGGTAAGAGGTAGAAGGCATCTTGTGGGACAGCACAGTGAAAGAGGACGGAAGCTTCTAGAGGAATGAAAACCTAATGAGTGAGTTCCATGGAGAGGGAGCTCACATGGTTTAAAAAGATGACAAGGTAGCCATTGTTGGGGATGTTGAGTATTATTCATCTTTGGTCCTTTGGACTTGCTGCACTCTCTTGCTGTTTAGCAAGGATTACCGGAGGAATTCCTGTTTAGGATTTCCTCTCCTTCTTGAGTAGTTCTTGGAGGATTGCACTCCATTCCCCATATTCAAAAATTGATTTCAAGTATCATCCTTCTTCATCAGCGCAGTTTCAGCTGGAGATTGTGTAGTGTTGTTGGGTGTTGCTGGGGAGGCTTTCTACAACACCATCCTTGGCTAGTTTTTCAGAGGAGGGAGCTTCCATCCCTTTGGGAGATCAAAAAAGGAGGTTCATGAGCTTATTCCACCATATTTGGCACCAGGCCAACCACTTTCCATCATATGCAGCGTAGTCCCTCTCTTAGACAGCGTTATTCTTGGAGAGCATTTGCTGTGAGGGATTAGCAGATAGTTGGAGGGTGAGATCTTAGGTGAAGGGATCAACCTTTCACTTCATATTTCCATTGGAGGAGGGTTCTTCATTTGTTGCATCCATTTCATCCTTCTCCATCTATATCCAGTTCTTGAGTTGCTGCTACTACCCAGCAACTCCGACATTTCTGCAGGAATGCCATTTTGCTTGTATTTCAGCCAATTCTTCTAGAGGATTGATGTAATGTATTTTTAGGGGTGTTTAGTCAATTCATTGTCTTGAATTTATAGCATAAATTATCGACCAGGGCTTGTAAATTGATGAGGTATACTTGCACTATATGTGCCTATATATCCTTATTCTTATTTCTTTGTTTTCGGTATTTTGTTCATGTTTTTGAGTTTTGTTATGTTTGAGTTTTAGTATTCTATTCTATGTTCAAAAGATGACATCAACTCTATGTTAAAAAGGAAAGAAAAGAGGACTTTTAAACTCAAAACATAGTGTACTTGTAAATTTTGTCCCTAATTAGGAAATTGATGAAAAACAGAGCATTCTAATCCATGGATGTCCTAGCTTGCAAATGAACATGAAATGTAACTCAAGACATTACAATTCAACCTAATATTTTTAGTAGGTTTGTTGGAATAGTTTGAAGAAGAGATTGAGCTCCAATGTGATGAGGATCTTCCTAAAAACAGTCAGCAACTTAGAATATTATAGAGCAATATTATTCATATGATAGAGATATTTTGGAATAGCTTGAGAAGAAAATTGCTATAATATGCTAAGGATCTCCTATGAATACTTGAAACTACTAATGACATTATAACTAGGTCTCGATCATCAGCTAGAGATTTATTGGAAAAAATTATTGAAGGAGATTAGATATAATGAAATAAGGATCTTCTAAACAACAAGTAACCCATAGTATTACAATTAGGCCTTTTCTATGATTTAGAGATTTATTGGAACAGTTTTGAGAAGAGACGTTTTGTAACAATATGAGGATCTTCTATCTAATGCAGAACAAATAATACCAATTAACTCAACATAATACAACCAAATCTCATTCGCATAATATTGATATGTTGGAAAATCTTGTTAAGAAAAAGAATGGTTGTAGGATACTGAGGATCTTTTAATCTAAATAACAGAGCTAAAGTACTAGTAACTCAAGATGTCACAATTAAATCCATTCACTGAATAGAGATATGTTGGAAAAGCTTTTTAAGAAAAGACTAATTATAACATCATGAGGATCTGTTAGTTGAGAAAACAAAGTAAGACATGATACTAAAAGATATAAACTCATAAAATTGTCTAAGTGAGAAATATAACAACACAGATTTAAAAGTTACTTATCTCGAAAGCATGTGGAAGCCTCATTAGATAGCAGGGGCCCTCTGCTATCAAGTTAGCATGAAATTCTTTTAACTCCTTAAGTTTGTCTTCAACATAGCATCAAATTTATGCTTCTTCTTATTATCAAAAATACTTCAAAACATAATATTACAGTATTGCAAATAAGAGTTAACTTGTTCTCTCAGTCTCACCGAGCTAAATTTATAGGCAATTACATAATTGTTATTGAATGAAAGTAGGTACAGGTGTATTCTAAAGTCAAAATCAAACTAAAACTCTTTTCTAGGACTCATTATTTGCTAAAAGAAAATCAAGAGTCCTTATCCTTATAGAAATATACTTTTTGGACTTGTGGTTTGACCACGTACACAAGCATCTCCAGATTTTGATTCAGCCTTCATGGATGACAAGGAACAATGTAGGAAAGATTTAGAATCTATCCATATATGCCTTTTCTTCATATGACACCTGAAATATGTTCAAACACAAAAATGGCTACAGAATGTGTAACTGGCTACAGAATGACTGCATTCTGTAGCTAAAACTGCTCAGAAATCATTAAGACAACAAAATCACAAAAGTACAACAAGTTAGTCATTGCATGTATTCCTTATGTGATTTTAATCATTATTATTGATCTTTTAGGTATATAAATGACAAAAGGAATGATAAGATAAAGTGGAATTTGGCAAAGGAGAAGACACTTTTAGGGCTCAACATACCCCCACTACAAAACTTTTGCATGTCCTCATGCAATTTCATTCCATTTGTACTGATACCTCTGCAAGAACATCTAAACTTATTTTTCTTCTTCTTCTGGTAGTTAATGCCATCCTGGGTTTCCTTATGAGTGTCTTGAACTTCAGGTTAATGAGTTCCATGTTCAACTTCTTGTTCCTTTTCTTCAACTTCTTATTTGCTTTATATAATCCTTCCATTTTCTGAGAGAGAGTACTGTTGATGCTGCCTTTCAATTTAACTTGCTCCCTTAGAATTTAATTTTCATTCTTAATATGGTTATTCAGTATCTCCAATTCATAATTGTCTCTTTTTAATTTTTCAATTGGAGGTTCTCGTGGAATGGGGGACCTTTCTCTGTTCTCTGAGGCTTTTCTCTCTAATGATTCCACATGGTCATAAAACTACTTCTGAGCTGGATCTACATTTGGGGTTCTTCTACCAGAGTTTTCTTCATATTGGTATACAGGAGATCTATCAACTAGGGTTTGAATTGGAATTTCTTCTTCTTCAATGTTTATGATTTTAGTTCCCTTAATGCATGTCTTTTTCATCATACCCTTAAGCCTAGAACTTCTTCTCAACTTGGGTGGATTTTCATATTTTACATTCTCTCCTTCAACATATTCATTTGTTAACTCCCCCTTCCTTTTATTCTTGAGTTGTTTCCTGATTTTTACCAATTTCTCAGAGATTATTTCATCATTGTCTTCTTGTGTTGATACACTAGGCTTGATTTCAACAGTTTTAACATCCTTTCCTCTCTTGCTTCTTCTCACAGGTTTTTCTTTGGACGATGTTTCTTTAGGTTCTTCAAAATGGTTCCTTAGGAGGAATTCATCCCAATTATCTCCTATATTCTTCAAATGAAACTCAATTATCATTTTAATTAAGTCATGATGATTTAAGGTAGTCTCCAAGGACTGAAGCCTTTTCTGGACATTTGAAGACATCCTTTTCAAACTATTAAGTAGGAAAAATGGCATATTTATTTCTTCATCTAGAAAATTCATCATGAACCTAATGTGATAAACATATAAAGTGCCAAATTTTCCTTCACAGTTTATGAACTTTTGTAAAATTAATAGCATATTCCTCCATTTATTCTTCAAAGCTAAACTAGGAATACCTTTCTTAAATACTACAATGTCCATACCTGGGTTTTTTAACATTTGTCTCCAAGCCTCATTATGAAATTCTTTGTTTTTAAACCAACGCTCTCCCTATCTTGGCAACTCTGTTGCTTCTACTATGAATGCCTCTATGATGGTGAATTTGATATCTCCAATCTCCACTTATGCTCCATTGAACGATCTGGAAAATGACTTTGTGATTTATTTATGAAATCCATTAAACTTCTCTATAAAATTTAGCCATCCAGCCTATTGCAATAACCCTTTAATCTGAGGGTATCCTTCCAAATACTTAGTCCCAATTGGTTCTGACCTTACAATAAGTCCCATTTCTGCTTGATAAAAATTGCTTCCTCTCTCTGTCTTCAATTCACTGCTCTGTTCCTGTTCTTAAAGCAAAAGCAACTGTGAAGGGTTGTCTTGCCCTAAAGTGACTTCTCTGCAGATGAGGGTTTGGCTACGAAAGAAATAGTAGTGAGTGGATGTGAACGGAACAGGGTAGTGGTAAATCATAAGGATAATTGGGTGTAGGAGTTTGATATGGGATGAATTACCACAAAGAAATCTTATGAAGATTTCAAAAATCATCAATGAATGCCATGGTCTGATGACGTGACCTAATAGGTCACTTCTAGGTTCTGACCATTAACTTCTAATTAATGATGATTTGTTGGAGCGGGTTGAAAGGGATTTGGTCAAGGAGGGTTTATGATAGGAGTTTGATCAATTCAAATCATAAAATAACTTAGGAAAACATATGACCTAACCTCATTATACCTTTAATGATTTGCTATCAAAAATAATTTCACACAATTTTACCTTACCCCTTTTTGAAATTTTTGTTGCTTTGTTGTGCTTTTGTCTTTCATTTAAGAAATATTGTTTTTTTAGGCTCCATAACGTTGTTTGACTCATTCTCTGTTTGCTAAAGTAGATTTTGCAGAATCAATTTGCTACAGAATAGGTCTTGCTGCGGAACAGGTAGCTACAGAATGTACCTATAAAAACTCTGAAATATGGAATGGAATGAAGTGAAATGTGGATGGAATGGAATGATGTGGATGGAGTGAAGTATGAGATGGAATGAATGAAATGAATCATGAATATGTAAATTGAATCTGCAACTTATAATTTTATGATACTTAATGGCAAAAAAGAACAATTTTTGAAAATCTAAAGTGTTAGAAGAACTTTGATTTTCACCTTATATTTTCTGTATAAACATGCCAATCAATGATTAGTTTTAATGTTTATACCTTTTTTTCTTTTTTTTTCTTTTTTCTTTTTTCTTTTCTTTTTTTTTATTGAGGAAGAATACAATTAAATTAGTGAAGAAGAAGGATTCTTCTTCACTAAATTCACATGAATGTTATCTTGAAATTTCTTGACAAATTCATCTCTTGAAAGTGGCTTATGTTGGCAATATGATGCAGAGTGTTGTCCTTGATGGCAACCTACTTGATGAAGTTTTCCTTGACTGAAACTGACTTGTTCTATTTGTTAATGATGTAAATCTGATGTATCTACAGAGCAGTTAAGATGTAATGGAGAAAGGAATTCCTGTAAGGGTCAGAGCAATGATGAAAATGGTATGTCACAAAGCATACGCGGGTTTGTAAAGGCGAAGTAGCGTATGTACGCGGAAAAGTACGTGCCAAGTAGTATATGCCTATTTGCGCTCTAAATTTATAAAACCAGGGGAATTTACCATGGTATTGGCACACAGTATTGAGCGCCGGACTATCTATTTGATCCCGTCCAGGAATACCCTCAGCGGTTGAGTGGTTTTGACTCATGGTATTGACAAAGGCTAAATCTATATAAGGAGAAGAAGATCATAGTGCAAGTGTGTGCATAGGTCTGGGCTTTAATGAATACTTCACTCTGAAGTATATCTGCATGGAATGGAAACAGTTTATTGATTGATCTGAATTAATAATGCACCTATGAAGAAAATGATGAAAAGGGATCTCTAGATCCGAAAATGACTATTCTAGATCTGTTTATGGAATGTTTAGATCTGTGATCTGGTGAATCTTTGTTGAAGTAAAGGATGATATCTGAGTTTTTTATCTGATCTGAAAAGCTGCACAGTCTTGAAAAGTTTCAGATATATACGCAGGTTCGTTTTATGAAAAGTGCGTGTATACGCGGATCCTCTTAAAGAAAAGCGTGTATGGCAGTTAGGGTTTCTGAAGAATAAAATGCACTGAAGTATATGCAGGTTTGTCACTATGAAAGCGCGTATGTATGTAGGTTCAGTGAAGTAAAAGTGCGTATGGAATCTAGGGTTTGCTGAAGTATGTGGAATGAATTGTCTGATCCGTTTTGTTGTCTTACTACTATCTGCCAATGATGTATTCATACAAATCTGGGTTGTTTGAATGTTGATTATGTTGTTGATTAAAGATCAAGTTTTTGGTTGATTGGTTGATGATTCAATGAATGAATTGATGGGGTTATAAGTTTTAGTTTGATGAATGTTGAGCTTCAATGTGTGGAGTGTGTCCAGTCTGAAAATTTTGATGAAAAGTGGCCTACAAGGTATGTCGTATGGAAGCTGATGGATCTAGTTTGAAAATTGATGAAACATGATCTGCAGTGGATCTGAGGGTTGAAGCCTTCAGTATGAAAGTAGAAGCTTTCAGCCAATAGAAGCTGGTGTTGAAATCAGGGGGTCGAAGCTCCCTTCCAGGAGAGGCTGGTAAATGAGATCAGGGGGTTGGAGCTCGTTTCCAGTTGTAGCTGGAAAACGAGAGAAGGTTGCAGCCTTCTACAGGTAGAAGCCTGTGTACTGGTATAAGTCTTCATCAGTACAATGTTGTAAAAGGCTTTCTATATAATAAAGATTGAAGACAAAGACGACAACAGCGGTGGTTTTCTCCCGAATTGGGTTTCCACCTTAAATACTAGTGTTCATGTGTGTTGCTTATGTGTGATAGTTTATTCTATTATTACTGCACATGCTTACTGCTTACTAAACATCTGATGAATGAGTGATGCAATGATCTAAGTAAAGAATTATCTACATAAGAAGATTTCTAGTAATACGCAAGTTTTATTAAGGATATCCGCGTGTATACGCAAGTTGTGTTCAGTAAAGTAGCGTATGGGTTTTGGAGAAAGAAAAAGTAAAATTTTTGAGTAAGCTCTAAACACTGTTTCACCCCCCCCCCCCCCCCCTCTCAGTATTTTTCCCAAAAATTGGTATCAGAGCAGGTCCTTCTGTAGAAGCTTGATCGCTTGAAGAAGATCCATTGCAATGGGAAGTCATGAAGGAGTATTTTATCTAAAGCCACCTCTATTTAATGGAAGTAATCTGTTATTCTGGAAGATACGAAAAAAAAGCATATTTGCAAAGTCTTGGTGCAGAAGTATGGGAAATCGTGGAAGAAGGTTATCAGTATCCGGCAATTATTCCTACTGATGCAGCAGAAAGGAAGAAATGTAAAATCAATGCCAAAGAAATCAATTTTTTATTAGGAAGCATGTCTGAATCAGAATTTGTTAAAGTGATGCAGTTAAATTCAGCAAAAGAAATATGGGACAAAATCATTCTAAGCTATGAAGGAGATACAAAGGTAAAAAGTGCAAAACTCCAAACTCTCAGAATTGAATATGAAAATTTAAGGATGCATAGTGATGAGAGTATTGCTAGTTTCTTTTTACATCTAGATGATATTGTAAATCGTATGAGAAATTTGGGTGAAACCATAACCGATACTACTCTGGTGGAAAAAGTCTTAAGATATTTGACTTCAAAATTTGAGTCAAAAGTATCAGCTATTGAAGAAATGCAAGATCTGCAAACTCTTACTATTGTTCAACTACATGGTATCCTGACTGCTTTTGAAATGAGAAAAGGAGATCCCTCTCAAATCAGAGAAGTTTCCTTTAAGGCATGTGCAAAAGGAAAATAAAAGGAAGTTGTCAAGGAATCAAGTTATATATCAGAAGAAGAAGAAGCAAATTTTGTGAGAAGACTCCAACCAGGTACTGGAATATTCAGAGGTAAGCTTCCCTTCAAGTGTTTTGCTTGTGGAAGAGTTTGTCATTATGCTGCTAAATGTCCTTATGAAGAAAATCATGATAAAGGGAAACAATTTGAAAAGGGAAAGAGTTATTATACAAATGAAGATAATAATGAAGTGTCAAATGAGGATGAAGAAGATTCTAACCAAGATCTGCAAGTGCTCATGGCAAGGAAGCAAAAGAATAAGGCTACTTAAAGAAAGGAGATATCCCAAAAAACATGTGCAGCAGAAAATGAAGAAGATGAAACAGGTATTGATTGTTGTTCTTGTGATTCACTTTCTTGTGCATGCAATGGTGAAGATAGTGAAAGTAATGTTATGGATCTAGAAGAAGTTCTCAAGATTAAAGTTAAAGATCAACAAAGATTATTTAATGAGAGAGAATCTATCTACAAAGATATGATCTCTAGAATGAATGGACATATAAACAAGTATCAAAGGTTGTACGATGAAGTAACCAATCACAGTGAAGGACTTGAAGCAGAAATCATCTCTCTGAAAGCAGATCTCGAAGCATCAAATAAGAAGAATGAAGAACTCTTACAAAATTTTGAAGAACAAGAAAATGGGTTGAAAGAAGAGATTTTAAAATTGAATGATCAAGTAGAAGAAGGAAGAAGGGTCGAAGAAAGTATGAAGAAGCAATGCCAAATATTGGAGGTTGAGGTAAACATTTTAAAAGGTAAATTAGAAGAAAAAGGTAAACTCTTGAGGTTTCAAGATAGTACTAAGATTCTGGACAATATTCTTAGTAGTCAAAGGTCTCCTTCTGTTAAATTTGGTCTTGGTTTTCATGAAACTGTTAAAGGAGAATCTATTTCACAAGAAAGTGCTAAAGATTCAAAGGATATCAATGCAAAACCTGAAGTGTTGAAAGAAACAAAAGGTCTACCGACAATCTTGAACTCTCAAAAGAAATCATTCCCTCCTTTGATAAATAATGTTGAATGCTTTAAATGTCATAATTATGGGCATGTTGCAGCCAATTGCAGAAGCAGATTGTTTCAGTCACGAACAAACAGATTCTACATAGAAAGTTACTCAGGTTTCTTTAAGGGATATTTTTTTTCATGCAGCAAGTTTGGTCATAAAGCAGTTGATTGCAATAGAAGAAAGAATAGAAAAACACATTATGATCCCTATGCTTACTTTTCTGGTCACACAAGATGTTATGCTTGTAACAAGTATGGACATGTAGAAAAAGAGTGCAGGATGAATAGATCTGATAAATTGGATAATTTCCAGCACACAATAAGAAATTTCAAGCAAAGCTGGAAAAGGAAGGAGGACCGGTCAAAAACGTAGGGGATAATAATCCTACTGCAGTCTTCCTCTTCTAAAGCTTACTTCTCATAAAGACTACAGGGGTGATGTGAGATACATTATAGGATTCAGTAATGTATCATCATAGGGGGAGCAATGTATGGTGATTCCCATGGTTGGTTTGGTAATTCTGGATATGTTTATTTCTAACAGTGCATCTGATGTGAAGAAGACAGGTACAGGTGGCATAAGTTCAGGGGGAGATGGAGTTGTGAATTTTTCTGTACTTCACTTCCTATACGCAGGTTTCATGAACTAAAGCCGCGTATACATGCAAGTTCCAATGGAGATAGAAGCGTATGCTTTTCAGTTAAGGAAAACAGTGAGATGGCTCAAGAACAGGAGCACAGTTTCAGGGGGAGCATTAGCCTTGCTGAGAGTAATGCATTGTTGGCATTATGATGGTTCTGAAATATGATCTCTCTCTTGAGGTCTTTTTGGTATTGGTTATAAAAATTCATATTTGTAATTTGATGAAAAGGTTATGTTGAGACCTATGATGTAAATTATAATATTCAATCATGAAAGGATTTGTTCAAATTTGTAAAACCCACTTGGTTGGGTAGTTGAGTCAAAATGTGTAAACCCACTTGGTTGGGTACTTGAGTCACATATGTAAATCCACTTGGTTGGATCATTAATGTAAGTATGAAGTCCTTGGTGATAGGAAAGGTCATAGAGTCATGTACTTCATTGACAAATATGTTTGAAGATTCAGCGTGAACTCAGGGGGAGCATGGTAACTTCAGTGCAAATCAGATCTACATAACTCTTCTTTCTACAAGAGAAGAAAAACCTTGTTTTGATTTTGATCCACCCTTTGCCCTTAATGTCAAAGGGGGAGAGTTTCATGGTGTTTGAATAATGGTTATAATCAATGTACTATTTGTTGTGGTGATCAAACACCATCATGGTTGCCATCAAGTCCAAAGGGGGAGATTGTTGGCAATATGATGCAGAGTGTTGTCCTTGATGGCAACCTACTTGATAAAGTTGATGGAAACCTACTTGATGAAGTTTTCCTTGATGGAAAATGACTTTTTATATTTGTTAATGATGTAAATCTGATGTATCTACAGAGCAGTTCAGATGTAATGGAGAAAGGAATTCCTGTAAGGGTCAGAGCAATGATGAAAATGGTATGTCACAAAGCATACGTGGGTTTGTAAAGGCGAAGTAGCGTATGTACACGGAAAAGTACGTGCCAAGTAGCATATGCCTATTTGCACTCTAAATTTATAAAACCAGGGGAATTTACCATGGTATTGGCACACAGTATTGAGCGTTGGACTATTTATTTGATCGTGTCCAGGAATACCATCAGCGGTTGAGTGGTTTTGACTCATGGTATTGAAAAAGGCTAAATCTATATAAGGAGAAGAAGATCATAGTGCAAGTGCGTGCATAGGTCTGGGCTTTAATGAATAATTCACTCTGAAGTATATCTGCATGGAATGGAAACAGTTTATTGATTGATCTGAATTAATAATGCACCTATGAAGAAAATGATGAAGAGGGATCTCTAGATTCGAAAATGACTATTCTAGATCTGTTTATGGAATGTTTAGATCTGTGATCTGGCGAATCTTTGCTGAAGTAAAGGATGAGATCTGAGTTTTTTTATCTAATCTGAAGAGCTGCACAGTCCTGAAAAGTTTCAGATATATACGTAGGTTCGTTTTATGAAAAGCGTGTGTATACGCGGATACTCTTAAAGAAAAGCGCGTATGGCAATTAGGGTTTCTGAAGAATAAAATGCACTGAAGTATACGCAGGTTTGTCTCTATGAAAGCGCGTATGTATGCAAGTTCAGTGAAGTAAAAGCGTGTATGGAATCTAGGGTTTGCTGAAGTATGTGGAATGAATTGTCTGATCTATTTTGTTGTCTTACTGCTATCTGTCAATGATGTATTCATACAGATCTGGGTTGTTTGAATGTTGATTATGGTGTTTATTAAAGATCAAGTTGTTGTTTGATTGGTTGATGATTCAATGATTGAATTGATGGGGTTATAAGTTTCATTTTGATGAATGTTGAGCTTAAATGTGTGGAGTGGGTCCAGTCTGAAAATCTGATGAAAAGTGGCCTACAAGGTATGTTGTATGGAAGCTGATGGATCCAGTTTGAAAATTGATGAGACATGGTCTGCAGTGGATCTGAGGATTGAAGCCTTAAGTATGAAAGTAGAAGCTTTCAACCAGTAGAAGCTGGTGTTGAAATCAGGGGGTCGAAGCTCCCTTCCAGGAGAGGCTGGTAAATGAGATCAGGGGGTTGGAGCTCCCTTCTAGTTGTACCTAGAAAACGAGAGAAGGTTGCAGCCTTCTGTAGGTATAAGCCTACGTACTAGTATAATTCTGCATCAGTACAATGTTGTAAAAGGTTTTCTATATAATAAAGATTGAAGACAGAGACGACAGCAGCGGTGGTTTTCTCCCGAATTGGGTTTCCACCTTAAATACTGGTGTTCATGTGTGTTGCTTATGTGTGATGGTTTATTCTGTTATTACTGCACATGGTTACTACTTACTAAACATCTGATGAATGAGTGATGAAATGATCTAAGTAAAAAATTATTTGCATAAGAAGATCTCTGGTAATACGCAAGTTTTATTAAGGATATCTGCGTGTATATGCGAGTTGTGTTCAGTAAAGTAGCATATGGTTTTTGGAGAAAGAAAAAGTAAAAGTTTTGAGTAAGCTCTAAATACTGATTCACCCCCCCCCCCCTCTCAGTATTTTTCCCAATAGCTTATGATACAATTTCAGTCTGTGTCCATTTACAAGAAAGGCTACCTTTCCTTCATCTATTGTCTTGATTTTTATTTCTCCATTTTCAGCGATTTTCACAATCTCATATGGCCCAAGCCAATGAGTTTGAAATTTACTTGAAAAATCCTTAAAATTTGAATCAAATAAGAGGGCCCAGTCACCTTCTTTAAATTTCTTTTCCTTAATGTACTTATCATGCCATCTAGTCCTTTGTTGTTGGACTATGCTTGTTCTTTGAACTGCATCTTGTCTGATCTCATCCAATTCATTAATCTGCTCCAGTCTGTGCTTCTGTGCTTCTGTTAGATCAAGTCCCAACTGGACTGCTATTTTGTAAGTTTGGATCTAAAACTCTATGGGAAACAAGACTTGTTTTCCATAAACAAGTTCATAAGGAGTGTGACCTGTTGTGTTTCGAAAATGTAGTCCTGTAGGGCCACAAGGCTTCAGGAAGCCTTTCTGCCCAATCTCTTCTGTGTAAATGAACAGTCTTTGTTAGGATCCCTTCAATGACTTTATTGGTAGATTCCACTTGCCCATTTTCTTGTGGATGGTAGGGAGTAGATTTTATGTGTCTGATTGTGTACTTTTCTACCATTTTATCCACTAGATTTGATGTAAATTGAGCTCCTTGATCTGTAACAATTTCTCTTGGGACACCAAAATGAGTAAAAATATCCTCAAACAGAAAATTGAGTACAGATGCTTCAGTATCAGAAAGTAATGGTTTGGCCTCTACCCATTTGGTAACATAATCAGTGCAAACTAATATATATTTCTTTTGTCTTGATGGAGGATTAATAGGTCCTAAAAAATCCAAGCCCATTTCTCAAAGGGTTCAATGTGTACCTGAGGTTGCAGTGGCATTTCACTTGAAGGAGAAGGTTTCCCTACCCTTTGGCAATTGTCACACCTTTTAACATACTCTTTAGCATCCTTAAAGAGGGATGGCCAATAATATCCTAAATGAAGGATCTTATAAGTTGTCCTCTTATCAGCAAAGTGTCCACCACATGGTTCATCATGACATGCCTTGAGAATCTTAGGCATCTCATCTTCTCGAACACATCTTTTGATGATGAAATCTGGACCTGTTTTGTATAACTCATTAGCAATCCATGAATATTTTGCACTGTCATAAATGATCTTTCTTTTATCTCTTGTATTCATAATTGAAGGAAATTTTCCTGAAACTAGATAGTTAGCAATATCAGCAAACCAAGGAGTTTGAGTGGTAACTGCAAAGAGATAGTCATCAGGGAAGTTATCTTCAACTAGAGTATTGTCTTTAATGTTTTGGAGTCTAGATAGGAAATCAGCTACTGTATTTTTTTTCTAGGTCTATCTAGAATAGTGATGTTAAACTCTTGTAAAAGCAATAACCATATTGTGACTCTGCCATTAGTAATCGATTTATTCATTAGGTACCTAATTGCAGAGTGATCTGTGTGAACAAAAGTTTCATAGCCTGTTATATAGTGTCTAAATTTATTTATGGCATGAACAACAGCTAAGAACTCTTTTTTAGATACAGTATAATTCAACTCTGAAGGAGTCAAATTTTTACTTGTATAGTATATGGCATAAGGAATCAGGTCTTTTTGTCCCAATACAGCTCCTAAAGTTGTATCTGAGGCATCTGTGGAAATATGAAAAGGTAATTTCCAGTTAGGTCCCCTTACAATAAGTGCTTCAGAGATTTTTGTTTTCAGGGTTTCAAAGGCTAACTGGCAGTCAGAAGTCCAATTGAATTCACAGTCCTTGGTAAGTAATTTGAAAAGTGGAGATGCTATCTTGGTGAAATTTTTTATGAATCTCCTATAATACCCTGAAAATCCTAGAAAACTCCTAAGATCTTTTTGACAACTTGGAACTAGTAGTCTAGAGATGACTTCAACTTTTGACTTATCAACTTTGATCCCCTCTCCTGAAATGTGATGTCCTAGAACAATCCCTTCAGTAAACATCATAAAACAGTTTTCATGACTTAATGAAATATTTGCTTCTTTACATATCTTTAGAACTTTTTCCAAGTTTGCTAAGGCTTCTTTAAATGTGTTTCCATAGACTGTGAAGTCATCCATGTATACCTCTACACAGTCATGTATGAGATCTGAAAAGATTCCTAATACTACCCTTTGGAATGTTGCAGGTGAATTGCATAATCCAAATGGAAATACTCGGTAGGCATAGGTACCCCAAGTACATGTAAATGTGGTTTTGTCTTGATCCTCAAGTGCCACTTGAATTTGGTTATAACCACTGAACCCATCCAAAAATGAAAAGTACTTATTGCCTGCTAAGGTGTCTAATACCTGATCTATGAAAGGTAAGGGAAAATGGTCTTTAAGAGTAGCTTTGTTCAGTTCTCAGTAGTCAATACATACCCTCCATTTTCCATTCTTCTTGGGTACAATCACCAAATGAGAGCCACTGACTATCTAAAATGGGATAAATAAAATTGACATTTAACAATTTCGGCCATTCTTCTTTAACAATCTCCCTAAGGTTTGGATTCATCCTTCTTTGAGGTTGTTTGATTGGTTTAAAATTTTCCTCTATATAGATATGATGAGTGCAAGTCTTAGGATTGATCCATTTCATGTCAGTGTACTCCCAAGCATATGCAAAAGAGTGTCTCTGTAATGTTTTGACTAGCTTTTCTTGTTGAAATTTCTCTAGGTTTTTGTTTATGTTTAAGGTTTTTCCTGGGAATATTTCAATTGCAGAGCTGGAAAATTCTTCCATGGAGTAAAGAAACATCTATCTTGATGATAAGAACTCAATGTTAGATTCTTCCTGAAATTGTTCATATTTAAATTCTGAAGAAGATTCATAATTTTCCAAAGTATTCAAAATCTGACTATGTTCACTAATTTCTGAAATAGTGAAGAGAGGTTTTATATCTTCTTCATCATCAATCCACTGAGTATCATCTAATTCTGTGATTGTTCTTTTTGGAGGATACAAGGTAAATTTCTTGGTTGAACTTCCATCAGAGATGTACATATCACCAGATCTACAGCTAATAAAAGCATCAGTTGTAGTTAACCAAGGTCTTCCTAATATAATATGATGTCCTCCTAGATCATTTTTAGGAGTTAGGATCATGAAATCCACAGGATACTCCCAAGAATCTAAGGACACTAGAATGTCTTCTATTATCCCATCTGGTTTGATCACATATCTATCTGCTAATTGTAGCAGTGTGGGTGTAAAAAGAAGATTAGGAAGTTTTAGTTTTTTCATGATTTGCCTACTCATGATATTGATTGTTGCTCCTAAATCAATGAGTGTATTCTGGATTTCAATTCCATTGATGTGTATTCTGACAACTGGATTTCCTGGGTCTAGATACTTTGGAATGGAAATCTTACCCATCATTATATCTGCTAATTTTCCTACGAGTTGTATTTTCTTTGTCTCTTTTATTCTTTTTCCTGTTTTTTTCATACTCAACTCCTTTATTGTTTTTGCTAAGATTGGGATTTCCTTGATGGCTTGTAATAATGGAATCTTAATACAAACATTTCTTAACTCATCTAGGAAATCGTAGTTAGGCATCATAATTTGTTTCTCTACACCCCTATCAATTTGCAATCTTTCTAGAAAAGGAGGT
This sequence comes from Pinus albicaulis, assembly GCA_034641835.2. NCBI lineage: Eukaryota > Viridiplantae > Streptophyta > Pinopsida > Pinales > Pinaceae > Pinus > Pinus albicaulis. The sequence goes on along the minus strand of CM076572.1, from coordinate 1,445,233,315 downwards.
GTAGAAGTAGATGTTGATGGCTGCTCTAATATAGGAGTTGAAATTATTGGCTCTTTCTGTTTTGATTTTTCAATGTTTTGGTCTTGAAAAGATGTGCTTTCCTCAAGACTTTTATTTACCCGTAGAGAATCTTCCTCAGAATTGTTTTTCTCTTGTATAATTACAGAAGGATTCTTCTTTTCAAGTATTCTTCCAGACCTAAGTTGAACATCATTAAGGTCTAAAGGAGTAATCAAATAGGTTGGAAATTGTTTACCTTCTATCATATATGTATTATGAGGGTTTTTATTATTGGGGTTTGGTATTGGCTGGCCAGGAAATTGATTTTCTTTTTGAGGAAATGGTAATGGAAGTGGTTGATTTTGATTTTGGTTTTGATGTTGTGGATTTTGTTGAGGATTTTGTTGTGGATTTTTTTGTGGGGAAAATTTTGAATATGTTGGATATGAGGGATAAGAAGGTGGATATTGATAATACTGGGAGAACCTTCCATATGGATTTTGTGTTCCTTGTGCCCAAGGTTGAGATTGATTTTGAAATTGGGGCCAAGGTTGTTGCTAAGAGTTCCAATTCGGTGGGGGTTGATTATACATTTGATTATTAAACCCTTGTGTCTGAGGTCCCTACCAAGGTCTTCTAGAGACAAAGTTAAGAGATCCTGTGGAATTTGTGGGTGTTTCTCCTTGAAAGACTGCCTTAAGACCAGGGAGTGAAGGACAACTCTTGGTCTCGTGTTTTTCTAAACAAATTGCACAAGTCTCTATTACTTTTGCATCTAAAGGACACTCTCTCAAGGCATTCTTCTTCCTACATTTGGGACAAAGATTGCTAAGGCATCAGTTTCAGCTTTTTGCTTGTTTTGTAACTTTAGGGTGTCTATTTGTTCACTAAGACTACCTAGAATGTCAGATTTAAATTCATCAAGCATATTACCTATTTCTACCCTACTTATTGTTCCAGCTGCAAATTTACTTTCCCTTGCAAGAGCAGGGTCTCTTAGTCCTTTTAAAGTTTTAGATTTTCCTCTTGAAAGATTGATACATAACTCAGCTATATCAGGTAATGGAAGCTGAGATATGTCCCCTTTTCCCATCATATTGAGGATATCTATCCATTCATCCCTAATTGTTTTCAACAAGAGAGCCTTCAAAATTTCTTGATCTAGGGTTTCCATTTTTGCCCTCTTGATGTTATAATTGAATATTTCCAACAAATCTTCTAGATTTTCATCCTCTTTTTACATCATCTTGAACACTTATTCCTTATGATTGACTAGTATATAGTAATCCAAGTATCTATCTAGAAATGCTTTCCTCATTTCATCCCATGTCCTAATAGACCTATTGATTAAACTCATAAACCATTTTAATGTTGCTCCTTTCAATGATGAAGGGAACAGTTTAATTTTCTGAGCATCTTGTAGATAATCACAGGTTCTACATAGAACTTCAAATTCAAATAAGAAGGTTTCAAGATCCTCAATTTTTAGTCCATGAAACTTAGAAAGAATAGAAGGTGAGATGTTTTTCATAGTTGCATTAGTCTCTTCATCTACTATATGGAATTCAAAAGGACTTCCAATTCCCCTTCTACCTTTGCCTCCTTCTACATTTCCTCTTCCTCCTTCTACATTTCCTCTACCTCTTCCTCTGTCTCCTCCTCTTCCTCTACCTCCTCCAAATAGTGTATGTTCTCCATTAAAGACTTCTCCTTCACCTTCTGATGCCATGATAGACTCTTCTGAACTAATATAGGGTCCAGTTGGAAGAGCTGGTTGTTCTACTGGTTCTTCTATTAAGGGTATATTGAATAAATAGTCCTCTTCTTCCTCTTCACTAGGGATTTGTAATTCTTCTGCTGGAATATATTCCCCTGTGGAAGTGAAAAATGTTACCCCTTCTATAGGAGTCCTTGGATCTTCTTCCTCTAGAATTGCTTCAGTGGATGACGTGGGGGATATTCCTGATGGGATATCTGATCTTGAGACTTTTGGAAGCCTATGACCAATATAGTATGGAATGTGAGTTTGGGTTGGAGGTGTGCTACTTCTTGGTCTAGGTGGAGTGAGTGGAGTTGTGGGAATTAAACTTCTGCCTCTTACAAATCTACCTCTAGAATCTCTTTCTCTGCGCATATCATTGTTTTTGGGAAATAGGAAATAAGGCTACCTAGTTATACCTCCCCAGCAACAGCACCAAAATGTTTAGTCAATTCAGTGTCTTGAATTGATAGCATAAATTATCGACCAGGGCTTGTAAACTGATGAGGTATACTTGCACTATATGTGCCTAAATATCGTTATTCTTATTTCTTTGTTTTTAGTATTTTTTTGATGTTTTTGAGTTTTGTTATGTTTGAGTTTTAGTATGCTATTCTATGTTCAAAAGATGACATCAACTCTATGTTAAAAAAGAAAGAAAAGAGAACTTTTAAACTCAAAATAGAGTGTACTTGTAAATTCTGTCCCTAATTAGGAAAATGATGAAAAATAGAGCATTCTAATCCATGGATGTCCTAGGTTGCAAATGAACATGAAATGTAACTCAAGACATTATAATTCAACCTAATCTTTTTAGTAGGTTTGTTGGAATAGTTTGAAGGAGAGATTGAACTCCAATGTGATGAGGATCTTCCTAAAAACAGTCAGCAACTTAGAATATTATAGAGCAATCTTATTCATATGATAGAGATATTTTGGAGTAGCTTGAGAAGAAAATTGCTATAATATGCTAAGGATCTCCTATGAACACTTGAAACTACTTATGACATTATAACTAGGTCTTTTTCATCAACTAGAGATTTATTGGAAAATTTTATTGAAGGAGATTAGATATAATGAAATAAGGAACTTCTAAACAACAAGTAACCCACAGTATTACAATTAGGCCTTTTCTGTGATTTAGAGATTTATTGGAACAGTTTTGAGAAGAGAATTTTTGTAACAATATGAGGATCTTCTATCTAATGAAAAACAGATAATACCAATTAACTCAACATAATACAACCAAATCTCATTCGCATAATAGTGATATGTTGGAAAATCTTGTTAAGAAAAAGAATGGCTGTAGGATACTGAGGATCTTTTAATCTAAATAACAGAGCTAAAGTGCTAGTAACTCAAGATGTCACAATTAAATCCATTCACTGAATAAAGATATGTTGGAAAATATTTTTAAGAAAAGACTAATTATAACATCATGAGGATCTTTTAGTTGAGAAAAAAAAATAAGACATGATACTAAAAGATATAAACTCAGAAAATTGTCTAAGTGAGAAATATAACAACACAGATTTAAAATTTACTTATCTAGAAAGCATGTGGAAGCCTCCTTAGATAGCAGGGACCCTCTGCTATCATGTTGGCATGAAAGTCTTTTAACTCCTTAAGTTTGTCTTCAACACAACATCAAAGTTATGCTTCTTCTTATTATCAAAAACACTTCAAAACATAATATTATAGTATTGGCAAATAAGAGTTAACTTGTTCTCTTGGTCTCACTGAGCTAAATTTATAGGCAATTACATAAATGTTATTGAATGAAAGTAGGCACAGGTGTGTTCTAAAGCAAAATCAAACTAAAACTCTTTGCTAGGACTCGTGATTTGCTGAAAGCAAATCAAGAGTCCTTATCCTTATAAAAATATGCGTTTTGGAATTTTAGTTTGACCACATGCACAAGCATCTCCAAATTTTGATTCAGCCTTCGTGGATGACAAGGAACAATGTGGGAAAGATTTAGAATCTATCCATATACCCCTTTTCTTCATATGACACCTGCAATATGTTCAAACACCAAAATGGCTACGGAATGTGTAACTGGCTACAGAATGACTGCATTCTGTAGCTAGAACTACTCAGAAATCATTAAGACAATAAAACCACAAAAGTACAACAAGTTAATCATTGCATGTATTCCTTAAGTGATTTTAATCATTGTTATTGATCTTCTAGGTATAAAAATGACAAAATGAATGATAAGATAAAGTGGAATTTTGCAAAGGAGAAGATACTTTTAGGGCTCAACAAGGGTTTGAGATCATGCTCCCCCACATTATTTTAGCTTCATATTTTTATATCTTTGTATTGTTATCATTTTGCAGCAGTTCTCTATAAAAGACTACGTAGTCATAGCCTGCAGTTTCTTATCTATAGCAGTGTGCTTCATATCTATCATGCATGTAGTGTGAGGCTTGTATTGTATTGATTGAATGATTGATTCCTCAAGTCATTGCACTCCTTTTACTGCTGCAATCATATATGTTGGATATCTACATCTTCTCACAAGAAAGCTCTTGAAAATAACGCTAAGAATCCATTGTATGATCACACATTGTTGCAGCCCCATCTCTTGGGAAATTTTTGAAGGGAACTAGGTGTGGGAGGCTTTTCTCACTACCCTAGAAGGATTTCCTTGGTCCCAACTCTTGGATTTTGGTCTTAGACACATTGTTCTAAGGGATCCAAGTCTTGTTATCACATTCTACTTCCTCCGTTTCTAGAAAATGCGTTTTCCAGCCATGGATTGCTAGCTATTCCTAAAAATGGATATTACAGTGGTATCAAAGCACTTTTCTTGGCTCAGTCTGTGGCCTTCAAGCCCAAGAAAGAAGAAGAAGATGATGGAGAAGATGAGCTTGATCTCATCTATTTTCAGAACCAAGAAGAGCCTCCCCGAGGAGGAGAAGCTAAGAGAAGAAGAGGAAGGTCCATGCACTTCATATTCTTATGAAGGCAAGGAAGATAGGCATGGAGGATACTTGGATCATCTGATCTTAAGTAAGTACCTGGGTGAATATAAATCTCACTCTAGAGTATTCAGGGGAGCTACAATGTTCCCACAGCTTATTCAGCAGAAGGAGGAGGGAAGGCCCTATGCCAAAAGAGAAATCAAAGGAAATAGGTTTCTATTGTCTACATTTGATGGGAACACTTTAGCTAGAGCTTGGGTGAAAACGCTAGAGGTATTTTTCTTGCTACATCCAATGGCAGAGAAAGAAGCAGTGGAGATTGTAGTGCTGCACATGGAGGATGAAGCCTCTGATTGGTGGTTCAAACACTTGGTCCATTCAAGGGTGAGTTCTTTTGCAGAATTTGCTGAAAGGTTGATCCAAACCTTTGATGGAGAGAGGACAAAGGAAGAGAAAGCCATTCCACCATGGGAGGAGAATTGCACCAACATTGTCACAACTTTGGGAGGGAAACCTTTTACATCTATGGAGGAGGTAGCCATGGCATTGGAGGAGACAAATAATGCATCCATACAAGAATAAAACCCCAAGTTCCACCAAGGTATGAATGAATTTCCACTTTTCATTTCAGCAAATAATTTAAGGGAATGTGGAAACTCACATGTAGAGGTCCAAGAATCTACATACTTTGCTATTATAGAGCACCATGATTGCACTGCGCTGTGCAAAGGGTTCAAGGAGGAGATGAACCCTCATCCTCATACATCTTGGTTGAGTTGCATTCAGCCATTGAGGTTGGAGTGTGAACTTTTGGAGGATGGAGTGAACCATGACACCACATGAAAAACAATGAAACAAATTTTGAACCGGAGGATGAAACAATTGCTAGACCATTGGAGGAATTAGTAGCGTTGTTAAATATGGGTGGAGAGGAGATGTTACCTCCATCACAATTAAGTCCTCATGGATCCAACATAATCATGGGTGAGAGATCTTCTCTAGGAGGTCTCCAAGGAGTTGCATTTCAACTTTCCATGAAATGCAAGGAGAAGATATGGTTTGGGAGAATGGTAGCCCTCATGGGAGGAGTACCAAAGGAGGAAGAAGGAGAAGACATCCACAAGGAGCTGAGTGGGTGTGTATGAGGAGCAAGAGGCTGATTTTCCACTTCCAAATATATGATACCAGGGAGAAAGAGGCATGGTTGCGTTGGCTCCTCTTGAAGGAGTTTGGCCATCACTTGGTGTACCCTTTTTCCAGGAGGATGGGAGTAGAGAAGAGGTGGAAGGATGTTTACATCATTGAGCAGCAGAGAGTAGGGATACATGGAGATGATGTGATATATATATCAGTCATGATACCTTCATCACATGAGTTGCATGATGTGAGCATGAGGAGGCAGCAAGCACTTGGATTGCTTGAACTATCTTGGAGAGAGCACAAGCGGATTTTCTCTCATATGATGTATGGTGTTGCAGGAATAGAGGAGGGAATTCTCATAGTGAAAATGGATTAATCCTTGGCTCAGAATATTCAGGAGGAATCTCCATCTTGGGAGAAGATTCATATTTGCAGCAGCATCACCAGAGGTGTTCTTGACAAGGAGAATGTCAAGAGACAAAGGTTGGCATGGACAAGAGCCTTTTTGCATGAGCTCACAGTGCTGACACTTGGCAGCAGGGTCACACACATGGATCCATCTATCATCTTACTTCCAGCTTATGGTAAGAGTATTTTGTTTACATTTGTTGATTTACATACTCTTATCATTGTGTTGCAGTGCATGGCTCCTCAAAGGGGCAGATTTTTCATGTTGCTCCATGAGCAAAGTTGGGCCAAACCATATGATGGAGATAGCCATATTTTATGTGGCCTTGGGAAAAGGTTTTCTCATTACATGTATGTTCAGCAAATTCATGTACTTGACCATGTATTAAGAAACATTTTTCCATGTAAAATTCTGAAGCAGCAATTTAAAAAATTGTGTTGTTGTTGCTTGGGAGACTGTTGGTGCCATCAAGCATCATGTAAAACCATCAGTACTTCCTCTATTTTGATGATGAGAATGTTTCCATTTGTCGATATTTTCCATATCATTATTGGGAGCATGATTGGTGAATTGACACATGATTTGAATGTGTCTTTGAGGGGAGATGATCCCCATAGTTTATGCATTGCATGTTCTAGTAGGAACATGAGGGGAGACATGGCCACCACAGCCACCTATTTGCCTTATTTTGAGGTGGGCCATGAGTTTGATGATGATATCCATCCATTTTATGTATATGGGCATGTATTTGATTTTGTATTTCTGATTCACTCATCTATTTACTATTCAGTAGTAGAGGTGATATTTTTTGTATAATGGTTGCCTTGTTATTTTCTGCAGTTGCAGTGGATGAGGTTGCGTTGTAACCCTATGAGACATTGTTTGTACCTTGCTGCACATTTTATAACCTACAAAAAACATGTCATTGGGGTATTCTATGATGATCATGTCCAACTCATCATGGATGAAATGTCTTGGGCCAGCTGGATTATCATTGATGGAGGAGAGATCCTTGGAGGATTGCTCTTCATTTTGCCACTTGAGGGAAACATTTTTGTAGCCAATGATCAGCACACACTCTACACTTATCACAATTGGAGAGAAGGACAACATGGGGCAAGCTATGAGACTTACCATATTTTTATTTTCAACCCACCTTCATTTCTGGAACTCAAGGTGGAGGGAAATTTCTATGAGTTGCCATGTTGGGAGGCAGCTTCTATTGTATGGATGATTTCTTGGGGATGGGAGATTCATATGGGGATGATGAGTCCCATTATATATCAGATATCATGCCTCAATGAGGCCCTTAGACAGCCCATTGTTTCTTTCATGGATATTTTTTTCTACATGATAGCTATTTGGTGATGTTCACCAAAAGCTAGATTGCATATGTTGGAGGGGCAACTTGGACACTTGGTTGATGATATGGCATCCTTCTCTTGGATAATTTTATCATGCATGGATGCTACATGGAAATTAAGGGGAAATAAATCAGTCTATCCTTGTACTTGCTTGAGAACAAGCAATCTTTGAGAGGGGAGGGCTGTAATATTCCAAATTTTATGGAATATTAAATTTGCCATTTTCACATAAGAGATGAATAAAATGGGTAGGAGACCCATTCATTTCATGAGCAGGGAATAAAAATCCTCTTAGTGTGAAAGGGGATCTCTTATAGAGCTGGATTTCACACCTCCATGTGTGAAAAGAGACTTTTGTAGGAGGACTAGGCCAAGTTTGACCAAGTCAAACTGCGCAATGCTAAGAGGTGGAGGCATCTTGTGGGACAGCGCAATGAAAGAGGAGGGAAGCTTCTAGAGTAAGGAAACCCTAATGAGTGGGGTCCATGGAGAGGGATCTCACATGGTTTAAAAGGAGGACAAGGTAGCCATTGTTGGAGATGTTGAGTATTATTCATCTTTGGTCCTTTGGACTTGCTGCACTCTCTTAGTGTTTAGCAAGGATTGCCGTAGGAATTCCTATTTATGATTTCCTATCCTTCTTGAGTAGCTCTTGGATGATTGCACTCCATTCCCCATATTCAGACATTGAGGTCAAGTATCATCCTTCTTCATTAGCACAGTTTCAGCTGGAGATTGTGCAATGTTGTTGGGTGTTGCTAGGGAGGTTTTCTACAACACCATCCTTGGCTAGTTTTTCAGAGGAGGGAGCTTCCATCCCTTTGGGAGATCATAAAATGAGGTTCATGAGCTTATTTGACCATATTTGGCACCAGGCCAACCACTTGCCATCATATGCAGTGCAGTCCCTCTCTTAGACAGCGTTATGCTTGGAGAGCATTTGTCGTGAGGGATTAGCAGATAGTTGGAGGGTAAGATCTTAGGTGAAGGGATCAGCCTTTCACTTCATATTTCCATTGGAGGAGGGTTCTTCATTTGTTGCAACCATTTCAGCCTTCTCCATCTATATCCAGTTCTTGAGTTGCTGCTGCTACCCAGCAACTCTGGCATTTCTGCAAGAATGCCTTTTTGCTTTTATTTCAGCCAATCCTTCTAGAGGATTGATGTATTGTATTTTCAGGGGTTTAGATCATGCTCCACCACCTTATTTGAGCTTCATATTGTTATATCTTTGTATTTTTATCATTTTTCAGCAATTCTCTATAAAATACTGCGTAGTCATAGCCTGTAGTTTCTTATCTATAGCAGTGTGCTTCATATCTATCATGCATGTAGTGTGAGGCTTGTATTGTATTGATTGAATCACTGATTCCTCAAGTCATTGCATTCCTTTTACTGCTATAATCATATATGTTGGCTATTTACATCTTCTCACAAGCACGCTCTTGAAAATAACACTGAGAATCCATTGTATGATCACACATTGTTGCAGCCCCATCCCTTGGGTAATTTCTGAAGGGAACTAGGTGTGGGAGGCTTGTCTCACTACCCTAGAAGGACTTCCTTGGTCCAAAATCTTGGATTTTGGTCTTAGACACATCGGTCTAAGGGATCTAGGTCTTCGTATCACATTCTGCTGCCTCCATTTCTGAAAAATGTGTTTTCCAGCCATGGATTGTTGGCTATTCCTAAAAAGGGATATTACAAACATTCACGATTGTTGCTTTTTCTTGATTTCACTTAAATAAGTGTAATTTTCATGTTATCTTCACTTTGGTATGTGCCACTTTAAAGGTCACTTTATTTTTTTCACCATTGCGTGTGTCACACCATTTTGTATCACCAAAATTAGTTATGGCACACCCTTATGTATTATACAGTCCTACATATCATTGGAATATGTGCTAGACACATTCTTACAGTTTAGTGCTCCTTTTGGTTACAGTCGTCACTCCTGTCGTAACTTGTGTTCTAAGTGTTGTAATGTGTCATTTCAACTTTCATACTTAGAAATAGGTGTCTCTTGGCTATCGTTTCAAGGTGTGATTAATTTCTATCAACCACGTGCATTTTTTTGGCTTGTATTGATGGCATTTATGTGTTTGATCCATGTTTGAGTCATGTTAGGATGCATTTATTTCTTCTACTATGTTGAACCCACACTTAGCCATTTTGGGAGCTCTTCTTGGTCCTCTTGATTATTGCAAGTTGTAAAGGCATTATCCCTATTACTAGGTGATGAGTGTAGCTTATTCATGAGCCTCATTGATGTATATTTTCCTCCCATACTTGTTCACTTTGTATTTTATAAGGTCCCTACCCTCTCACAATGCATTAGTACTTCCTAAGATAATTGACCTAACCTTTTGTTGCATCCCTCAATGAAAAGCACATTCCACATGAACAAGCATCAATTGTTGAGATAACTGCGTCATCCTAGGCCTGAGTTCACTTAAAACACTTAGTGAAAAAGCACACTTTAGAATAATAAGGAACATTTGAGAACAATTCAGAAGGACAAAGACCTTCTCTCCCTTCAAAATTTCACTTCAAGACAACAAAGCACACTTCAAAACAATGAAGCACACTTAAAAAAAATGAAGTGCACTTCAGAAAAATGAAGCGCACGTTGGAATAATGAGGCACACTTTAGAAAAATAAGGACCTTCTATCTCTTAAAAAGTGCATGGTGTAGTCTTGAAGCACGAGCACATGGCACAAGAATGAAACATAAATCCTTCATCCTTCCCTCTTCCCTTAGAGCGCATGACACAATCATGAAGCCTTCGCCCTTCCCTCTTCCCTTAGAGTGCATGCAGCAATCATGAATCTCGAAGCATTCATTTGAGCACACTCCTTCGACTAGAAGAAATGTGCCCTCCTTGAGCACATGAGCGCACCCTACACCCACAAATTATTTTTCCTTCTTGCTTCAATTATGCACCCTACGCCCTCCTAGTTCCTCTTGATCACACTAGTGCACTAGGAAGGCTCGAAGCTTGACCCCTTTGTTCATGTGTTGTGCACCCTTGCACCCTCATTAGTCCCTTTGAGTGCATGATAACACCTTGAACCCATGAATTACTTCCCTCATGCTTCATACTTGTGCCATGTTCCCTTGATCTTTATCTTTCCCTTACTTGAATGCATAAGCACACCTTTAAGCCTCAATATTCAACCAAGACAAAAAGAATAGATTGTATGATGACTCAGAGGACTCAAAATCTCATCCAAGACCCTTTGGAGGGTGAATATAGGAATCAAAGTGGATCTTTCATGAAGATGAAGCATAGATAAAATCTACCATAAAATGCAATATGAAGAAGCATGGAACACAACATGGCATTTCCACCTCATCGTGAATTCCATGTCATCATTGTCAAGTTGTAACTTGTAAACGTGTCATCAAAATAACCAATGTGTGTCCATGTGTCAGGCCACATCATCATGTGGAATGTAATGATGTATTCTCAAGAAAAGGACAAAATGTAATGTGTGGAAGTCCAAGAGTCATATGAGGAATATGAAGGGTCACATAGTTATATATGGACAAAATAGTTGTATAGAAGTCCAAAATTCATATAGAGAAGTCCAAAGGTCATTTAGAAGTTCAAGAGTTTTTTAGAAGTCCAAAGGAAATATTAGAAGTCCAAGAGTCAAGGGGAGATGAAATGCCACTCCTCTTGTTATAAAATCAACCTCATAACTCAAGCAAAGGAATTTTGGACGATTAAGCTTTAGAGAGCTATTATTGGCTTCTCTACTTGGCAAAGGAGAGAAAACTATTATTTGGAGAAGCAAGAAATGACTTAATGTTCCACTACTGGAACTAGTGCCTCATCATTGTAATTATGTACTTGTATCTTTCACCTAATTGAAGCTCAATGGGCTAACACATTTTCATGAATGTATCGTGAATGTTTTAGGACTATTCTTGGGATGTTTACGGTATATGTTTTATTCATATGTAATGGATAATTTGAACTATTTTGTGGATTTGGTACTCATCTTGTTGAATGTGTGTATTTTCTTAAATAATCATTATGTGAACTACTTTGCTAACGAATATTTTTCATGCTCTTATGTGTCTCTCTTAGGTTAGTACTATTACTTCTGTCCAAAGACTCACTCTCGTCTCCCACTCGTAAAGGTATCATTTTACAAAATTAAATTGGTGTTTCATAATGTAAACTTACTTGCTTATTCAAGGTTTATGTATATAATCTCTTATGTTATCCATTGAAATCACAACGAACCTTACAGTTATGGTGTTGAGGTCGATACTACGGATGGGGATCCTACTTGAAATGGTGTGAGGTATAATTGGGACTTCACATCGAAGAGACCCCCTTATGTTGGTAGTATCCATCATTGTTAACACAACCTTATACAGATATACATAACCACAAAATTCTCTCATTATTATTAAAACAAGTGACTATCAGATATAATTGATTTTTTGTGCATCACAAAGCACCTGAATTACCTCCTTATCATGTGAGGTAGTCTACAACCTTTAAAAAGGCAGTGAGCCCTGATATTTATGAACATATTGAATAAATAAAATGACATCCTATAACATATTAATTGAGGGACTTCAGGAAACCATGCATATCCATGTAAATAAATATGTAGTTCATGAGGATAAAAACAAACACATAATCCATAAGTTCAACATAACCATAAAGGCATACAAGGAAAATCCTTTACCATGATCATACAATAATCTCATAACCCTTTCATGGGTGATGTTGAGCCATAATTTCACAAAATCACATATATTTCATTTTCATCATCCATAGTGCAAATCAATACAAGTAAATATACTTATTTGTTTAACTCTAAATGCATAGAAACTGAAGGAGCAACTTCAACTATTGACCCAACCATAGGCTAGCTACATGGAAATATTTCTTGCGGCTGACCACTTTTGAGTCAGATTTAGAGTATGTTGAGTTATTTTCTCAAGGTAATTTCACATTGATATTAAGTCAAATAGAAAAAAGGAGGATTTAAGTGTCCAAGTGGTTTATTAACTACTGCCTTGAAGTAAGCAGCACATTGACTCTCTACCTTCCTAAATTCAATCACATGGAATCACCCAAGGCTTAGTTGAAGTACTACTCAATTCCAAGAGAATAAATTCACTATATATGTGATTTTTCAACTCGATTACCAAGGAAATCATTGCATGAGTCTAGATCCCATTGTACATGTAGTTTATCAGCTTACTTGGAAAACAATAAGTGGTTTATCAGCTTCTTTAACAAGCACTTATTGATTTATCATCCCTTTTTATCAAGCAACACAGTCTCTCAACTCACCTTTCTAGTGGTTTATTACCCTTCCAGCAATCACCCAAATGGTTTATCATCCCATTCAATAAGATCTTAGACATTTATCATGTTTCAAACAAGTACTTAAGAGGTTTATCAACTTAATCAACAAGCACTAAATGAATTAAATCTCCACCAAGTAGTATTCACTGGCCAGCCAACAGAGGTAGAAAACACTTTCCTCAATGAAATCACAGGGAACAATTTCTCAATCAAAAATTCACAAGTTTGATATTTTTTCTTATCCTTCTATTATTTATTGAGCAATTACTTATTGCACATACTCATCATGTTTCACTTTCCTTTTTTTCTTATTCACTTCTCTTCATTCTTCGAGGTTCTCTCCCATCCCCCTCGTATTTTATTTTCTTGGTTTACTTCTTTCCATCACATCCCATGATAAATAGGATAGAATGGGGACTATCCTCTTCTTATATTACCCATACCAAAACTTCGCTTTATATTTTATGCAATCCATTAATTCGTTAGGGTAATATGTATAAATGGGATTAAATGAAGTGGCCTAGATTTTACCACTTCACAAGAAACCTTTCCTCCTCAGTTCTCTAAATTTTTGTCCTCTCCTTTAGCTTAGTCATCAATTGAATTTTTGCATAATTTACATAAACAAATGTACATAGTGACATTTACATTGGTTCCAGCAAAAAGGGTTGTTACAGACCCCACCCCCTTGAAGGAACACCATCCTCGGTATTTTATAAGCATAACACAAAATACAATAGTGAGCTTTATATCTACGTCTCTTGCACTCATTTATACAATGAACTAAAATGGGTAAAAATACACTCATCTAATCACCCATTTCCTAGGTCACTTCATTTGGTCAAAATTGCTTCCATTGCACCTTAACCTATTCTATTACTCAATTTTGGAGCATTATCTACCTCTAGTTAAGAATGCATTGTGGTTCTATTTGGAACTCTCCATTGAATTCCACATGTATCATAGACCAATCCACAATATTATCAGTTTCATGTACATACTTCTCAATTAAATAAATGTGGAAATAATCATGTTATTTAACTATGGGTGGTAAGAACCATATATATTCCACTCGGGCCACTCTCTTAAAAATATGAAATGGTCCACAAAATATTGGTGCTAACCTAACACAAGACCCTATTATCAATTAACTATATCTGTGTCTGATGCAAATATATACATGTTCTCCCACTTGGAATTCCTTGTGCATCCTTTGGTTATCTACATATATATTCTACCTATCTTGGGTTTCCTTCAACTTATACCTAATATTAATTACCTCCTAGCCCACTTCCTTCAGTATATTAGGTCCAAGAACCAACATGTTCATTGGATCGTCCCAGTTGATGTGAGTACTACATTTTATACCATATAAAGCCTCAAAAGGACCTCATCTTCAATGAATCTTGATACCCATTGTTATAGGAAAATTCAACCAAGGGTAGGAACTCTTCGCACCTAGTTGGCTAATGAATGGCATACATCTTCCTCAAGTCTTCTTGAACTCTATTTAATCTCTTAGTTTTTTCATTAACTTGAGGGTGATACGATGTGCTAATTGCTAGTTGAGTTCCAAAAGCAACAAATAGTTCTTTCCAAAATTTTCAAGTGAAATTGGCATCCCAATCTCAAAAGATCTTCTTGGGTATGCCATGTAATCTAATTACCTCCTTCATAAAAAATATGAAAATTTTCAATTGCCTTGTGAGTGGAATTGACAGTTATAAAGTGAGTTTCCTTGCTCAAATTCTCCACTACCACCATTACAACATAAAGTTTCTTGGATCTTTTTTGAAATCCGACGATGAATTCCATGGATATGACTTCCCACTTCCACTTAGGAATTGGAATTATCTATAATAATATCAATGGGTGTCGAAATTCCAAATTAACTTGCTGAAAATCTAGGCACCTAGAAATTTACTCATCATTTTCATCTTTCATGCCCAACCAATAGTACATTTTTTTCATACATATTACCATTTTATGATAACCTGGATGGCCTGAATAAGTTCTTTTATGAAACTCACCCATGATGACCTCCTTCAAATTGTCCATTCCAAGCACATACCATCTATCCTTGAAATTCAACATACTATCATTAGTGAGTGAGTACTTCTTGCTGAGTGGTCCTTCCAGCTCCTGGTGCAAGTGTTCCTTCACATGTTGATAATTCTCATCTTGAAGTAATGCCTCTTTAATACTTTCTTCAATATCAACTTCACAAGTTCTTATGGTTTTCAAATGTGTCACTTGTAGGCTTCTAGTAAGTGCATTTGCTACATTTTTCTCTTTACCCTTGATATACTTTATTTCAAAGTCAAACTTTTTTATCAAGGCTAGCCATCTAGCTTGTCTTGCATATAACTTGGGTTGGTCAAATAGGTATCTCAACCCTCTATTGTATTACATTAAAACAAACTTTCTTCCAATCAAGCAATGTCTCCACATTTTCAATACATGTAATATTGTTGCAAGCTCCAAGTCTTGAGTGGCATAATTCCTCTCATGCTCATTTACTTTCCTTGATTCCTAAGGAATCACAAGTCCTTCTTGCATTACGACTCCACCGATCCCTTCCTTACAAGAATTTGTGCAAACCAAAAAATATGTTTTTGGATCAACTATCCTCAATATAGGTGCATGCATGGGCAAGTGTTTTATTTTTTCAAAGCTAGTTGTGCACTTTGATATCCATTGGAATTTAGCTCCTTTCCTCTAAAATACTATGAATGGATGCCCAATATTTGAAAAATATAAGATAAAACTCTATTAATATTCAACTAATCCCATGAAATATCTAACTTCTATAGCATTTCAATAAATAGACAACTCCGTGATGGCCTTTATCTTCTGAGGATCCATTGCCACTCCTTCCTTGGAAACAATATGTCCCAAGCACTAAACTTGTGATTGGAATAAATCACATTTGTTGAGCTTGTGATATAGTTTGTTCTCTCTTAGCAATTGAAATACTTCTTTAAAATGCTCTTCATGCTCTTCTTTGGTTGTAGAGTAAACCAATATGTCATCTACGAAGACCAATATAATCTTGTTGAAGTATGGGTTAAGGACATTGTTCATCGGACACATAAATGTGGTTGAAGCATTTGTGAGGCCAAATGGCACATGCACAGACTCATAGTGTCCATATCTAGTTATGAAGGTTGTCTTATCGATATATTCATCTTTAATCTGAACTTGATGGTAAATGTGAGTGTCATTTTCTGCATCCTGCCACCACTGATCAAAATATCTTTTTTCACATCAGACTAGGGTTCCATTTTGAAATTTTTATCATTCCATTAGGTCATCATGCAAAAATTTGGTCACTGATTAGGGTATTGAGATAATTACTACTCCTTTCACCTCCATGTTCAATGTACATCATCATGGTCACTTCATTCATTGTTGAAAGAGTCCCATATTCATCATGGTTATCATTCAGCTCATTCTTCCATGTTGTGCCATCATTAGGTCATAGGGTCAAAATCATGAAAATTGGTCATTTCACCATCAAATTCATTTTTTGAAGGAGTAGTAATATTCAAAGGTCTTCAACAATTTCAGGTTCCAAACTATCATTTCCAAGTAATTGGCTTTGTGTTTACCATATTTGTCTCTCAGTTGTGCTTGGAAAGCTCATTTCCCTCTCTTAGGGTTTTGAGGGCATTTTTCTTGGTTTCATGACTTCCATGGTAAAATCATCGCCAAGACTTGTATCTTGATGCTCTTAAACCTTCCCCTATCCTTAATATACCTTCCTAAACACTTCCCATCACTCTTATCCCTCAAAATCATCATATTTCCTATAAACCCTAGCCTATTGCTACACTTTTGACACCTTCCTAGGTTAGGGTTGTGTCTTTCCCTTTTGGACCCCTTCCCATTACTCATTTCTATAAATTCCACCTCCCTGCACTCTCTAACATCTATCCCTATACCCAAAAATTTCCCCAAGAATTTATACAGCCCATAACCCCTTCATTCCCCTCCCTCTAAGAGACAGTCCTAAATCCCTTGTTTTCCCTACATTTCTAGAGTAGTCTTGGGAAAATCATTTTTTCTCCCTAAGGGAGTGTCCAAATGACTTGCTTGATAAGTCAAATGATAACTATACTAGAAGATATTTCCCATTCGCTATAATGAACTCAATTTGGAGATTAATAAGGCCTCCAAAAGTGGCATGCAAGAGAACGTTGCGTTTTTTTTTGCACCCCCATTCTGTATTTTTTGAACAGTCTTGGGAGAATTGATTTTTTAGGGGATATACTTGATCATTTTTAGTGTTGGGTAGATCCATTGTGTATCAGACATAAATATATTCCAAATATATATCATGAGCTCAATTTTGAGTTCTTAAAGGCCTCAAAAAGTGGCATGCAAAAAGGCACTGCCCTTCTGGCTTTCTTGCACTGCGATCCTGGGCTTGGTGCTGCACTTCTTCTAGAGGCCTCCAAATGCAAAAATAATACCATCATTGGATTAATAAAGCAGAAAATATGCAATTTTGACACTTTCCAAAGAAAAATTGGATAATTTTGCAAGTATAAATGGCCAAAAACACTTCAAAATGACATTTCTTCCCTCATTTTTAGGCAGGCACTGCGCTTCTAACCAGTATTGGGATATTACACTTTTGGAGGGCTAAAACTCATGATTTTTTTAAACCAAGTTGATTTTTGGAAACTATACAGGACAGGCTTTCCAATGAGCTATCCTGAGCTCAATTTTGACTTTGGAAACCCCCTCAAAATTTGTCTTGAATTTGGTGTTGTGCTCTTGACAATTGTCTTATTTTTCAGATTTTTTCCTAGTTTTCTAAGTTTGACTATGGAAAATGTGAATTTTACTGATGTAAATGTAATTATCATATTTTTGAGTTACCTAGGGGTAAATAAATTAGGTAAAATTATTTTTGAGGATTTATGAATCAGTTTCACTAAAGTTAGGTATGAGTCAGTTTGGCTTCCCTACACCCTAGGTTTGCAGTTCAGACTTTTGTGGATTAGCTCCACAACTCAGGGATTCGATCCCTGAGGCTGGGAGAAGTTGTTTCATGTCTATATATTTCACTTCTTTACTCATTTCATAGGTTGTATGTTGTTGTATTGATCATATACACTAGTGTATTCATATTTTTGCAGGAATATAGTGGATGAGATGCAGCTATTCTTTTGGGATTCATGTGGTACTGTACTTTGGCATAGTTTCTTCTTTTGTTGAATATGTATGAATTTTTTTCACTTCCCATGTTCATTCAAGTTATATGATATGTTTTATTCTCAAGTTTTATAAGCAGAATACATCTTTTATGCTCTTTTTTGGGAGAATCACCATAATTTGTTTCATTTATTTAGTTTAAAAAGAATTCATGTACTATCATGCTCTTTTTAGCATATCACCAGTTTGATCCATCTCACCTAAGGACCCTAAAGTGTTAGATTTCTTGCCTACTTTGCCCCATTAGATTTCTTCAATTCTGATCTTATTTTCCCTGACCTAGTTACCTCTTTGACCTAATTCACTCGTCCAACACCCAAAATCAACCAATCAAAACCCTTGTGCTACTATACCTAGCCTAAACCTAATTTATCCAGCCCTCTTGGTTGTGATCCCTTGGAGAGATCCCTCTCCTGCCTAGTAGGGCTAGATACTTGGCATGAGCTTGGTCTGTAGTTACATTTGTTGGTCTCTTTTCAGCCTCAGAGATCTGGTGGAGTGCTAACATCTTGGCGACCATACTGGGGAGAAAGTGACAAATATTCCTCAAGAAAAATCATCAAATTTTAGATCTAATTGTTGATGGTGGATAGTGATTAGGCACACGAAGGCTGAAATCATCCACTTGTCGACTCCAAATCAGTTTCGAAATCAAATCCAAAGACTCCACTGGAGGATGAACCTTGCCAATAAATATGAAAGGACAACATGGGAAGATCAGTTATTCAACTTGGACTTTCATTCAAGATGTCATGTTCTTTATCATGAAATATTTATTCTCTTTTCCTGAGAATCTCCTGAAATTTTTCCAAAATATATTATGTTTGAGAAAATATCACGGACCTCCATTAGATTCATTTCCTTTGAAGGTTGTAAATTCAAATTCGTTGTACACCTTTGATCTTGGTACAAACCCTTTTTCTGAACCTTATGATGACCATATTCAACTTGATGTACCTCAAGAGATCAAAACTAATCCTACAACCTATGTACATAATCCTACACCTCATAAAATTCCAGATAGATACAAACCACTCATATTACCTCCTATACTCCATGATTTCCGTGAAAACTATTACAAATATCTTCCCAGGTTTGATGAAGAATATGGTAACATCACTACTAAGAAACACATTCAGAGTTTTGAAAATTTTCTCAACCTTTTTGAGTTTGATGAATATGATATTAGTATCAGGATCTTTTCTCTATCTTTGCAAGACAAAGCCAAGGAATGGTTCAAAAACTTTCCAGTTGCAAGTATTTTTTAGTTCCATCAGTTTGTGAAAGTATTCCTTGATAAATGGGTGACCAAGAGGAATCATTTTTTGATTTTATAAGAATATGATCATTTGAAAAGGCAACTAGGAGAAATTGTGCAACACTTTTCAACTAAGTTCAATCAAGTATACCATTAAATCCCTGCTGATATAAAACCACCTCTTGGTTCAACCCTCTTACACTACCTGGATGCCTTTAATCCGGAAATGGAATTTCGATTGAGAAAAAGGGACATTACAACACTCCAAGAAATGTAGGACACTGCAATAGTTGTAGAAGCTAATTTGTTGGTCAAAAATTTAAGATTGAAAGCAGAAGAAAGGGAGAACATAGAGAAAGAATGCTTGACATCTCCAGAAGTGAAGCTCGACAATTTGGAAAGTACAATAGAGGAAATGATGAAAAATATTACCATGAGTGATGAATTTTCTATTCATCTCACTTATTGCAGATGAAGAAGAATTTTTTGGCCTTAAAAACTATCCTGCTAATTCCAGCTACCATAGATCAGAAAATTATTGTTTTTTGTAATCTTTTGTAGACAATCATGAAAATGGATTTGTAGATTAATCCGTGGAGGAAAAATCTACTGATATAATGTGTATGTTTGATAACATTAGTTATTTTGATGATTTTCCAAAGTTTGATCAGTATGATGATGATTATGTTCTCCAAATTGAAGCTAATTCTGCAGAGCAATTAGCAGCTGATTTGTGGGAGGAAGAAGCTTAGTTTTAGAAATTGAAATGCAGTGATCAACTTATGCATATATATGATGACAACGATGAGGAAAATGAAAAAAAAATGAAATAAGTGAAGGATCTTTGCCTTTATGTTTTGCTTCATTTCAATTTCTAAGAGAAAAGTTTCCCAAGATTAGAAATCAATAGTCTTTCAATTTTGATGTTGAGGTTGAGGAAGATAATGAACTTCTTGAGAAAGTTTTTAATGAAAAACCTTCTCCTGAAAGGGCCAAGGAAATCATTTGCGACATAGAAGCCTCCTTAGCTATATATTTGGAGTCACCGAGTTCCATTGAATTTCAAATTGCAGATGAAGGCTTGGAAGCTGAAACATATGATCAAATGATGCAAGATGATTATGTACCATAATGTTTTGAAACATTTCAGTTTTTAAAGGAAAATTTTCATAATGTCTCTAAAGAAAAGGATGAGTAGCCTGTAGAAAGTCATGCATTCTCATTGGAACCAATGGAAAATAGGTTGCAGTAGTCTTTTCAAGTTTTTCATGACCCAATAGTTGATGTGTTGGATGATATCTGCAGTCAAAGTCCTTCTCCATTAATTGGTTATGAGCTTCAAAGAAGAGATGATAAAACTTTCATACAACACCCGGTTTCATTGTATTATTCAATAGGAGTCTCATTACAAATCTCATCTGAACATTTGCAGTCATCAAGGGAAGAAGCACGGATGTTGGGAAAATTTTAAAATCAAGGTACGAAGACTACCTAGAGCAAAGAAATAATGTATTAGATAGGCTGGAAATTAATATGTATTCCTGTGAAGATCTTTTTGCAGCATTCTTGAGGTCAGCTTGTGGGCTCATGATTTGCAATTTCATTAAGATTCAATCTAATTACAAGTTTTCATGGGAGTTTCCCTTCAGTAGTTCTCTTTTTTTTCTCATGAGCAAGCACTTGCAAAGAATTCAACTAGCAGCCAGAATTCTTACATGGTTGCACTGGTTGTTCCATTTCACTTGATTAGGTGATGAATAGATCAGTTAGAGTAGGTTTTGTTGAACAATTTCAATTCTGAGCATATTTTTCAGTCAGTTCAGTTTTGAGTCAGTTTATCGAGTCAAGTTTTCAGTATTCAGTTTGGTTTTTAGCTTTTGACTCCATGCCCAATGGTTAGGCTACTTGGTCTACGGTGTTCTTGGCACTGCCAAGGAGCTACCATCCCTAGCTAGAGCCAATGTTAGTGTCATTGTTTGCATCCTGCCACCAGTGATCAAAATATCTCTTTTCACATCATATTAGGGTTCCATTCTGAAATTTTTGTCATTCCATTAGGTCATCATGCAAAAATTTAGTCACTGATTAGGGTATTGAGATCATTACTACTCCTTTCACCTCCATGGTCATTGTAAATCATCATGGTCAAGTCATTCATTATTGAAAGAGTTCCATATTCATCATGGTTATCATTCAACTCATTCTTCCATGTTGTGCCATCATTAGGTCATAGGGTTGAAATCATGAAAATTGGTCATTTCACCATCAAATTCATCTTTTGAAGGAGTAGTAATAGTCAAAGGTCTTCAAAAATTTCAGGTTCAAAACTATCATTTCCAATTAAGTGGCTTTGTGTTTACCATATTTGTCTCTCGTTTGTGCTTGGAAAGCTCATTTCCCTCTCTTAGGGTTTTGAGGGAATTTTTCTTAGTTTCATGACTTCCATGGTTAAATCATCAACAAGACTTGTATCATGATTCTGTTACACCTTCCCCTATCCTTAATATACCTCCCTAAACACTTCCCATCACTCCTATCCCTCAAAATCATCATATTTCCTACAAACCCTAGCCTATTTCTACACTTTTGACACCTTCCTATGTTAGGGTTGTGTTTTTCCCTTTTGGACCCCTTCCCATTACTCATTTCTATAAATTCTACCTCCTGCACTCTCAAGCATATATCCCTATCCCCAAAAAATTCCCCAAGAATTTAGACAACCCCTAACCCCTTCATTCCCCTCCCTCTACAAAACAATCCTAAATCCCCTGTTTTCCCTACATTTGTGGAGTAGTCTTGGGAAAATCATTTTTTCTCCCCAAGGGAGTGTCCAAATGAATTTCTACATAATTTAAATGATCACTAGACTGGAAGATATTTCCAATGAGCTATCATGAGATACATTTGGAGTTCAGGAAGGGCTCCAAAAGTGGCCTGCAAGAGAACGGTGTGTTTCTTTTGCACCCCCCTTCTGTACTTTTTGACCAGTCTTGGGAGAATTGATTTTTGAGGGATTATACTTGATCATTTTTAGCACTTACTTGGTCCATTGTGTAGTATACATAAATATATTTCCAACGAGATATCATGAGCTCAATTTCGAGTTCGGGGAGGCCTCCAAAAGTGGCCTTCAAGGAAGCATTGTGCTCCTCGCTTTCTGGCGCTTCACTCCTGGACTTGGCGCTGCACTCCTGACCTTGGTGTTGCGCTTCTTTTAGAGAAATAAAAATAAATAAATAAAATACCACCATCGGATTCATAAGGCAACACACATGCAAGTTTGACACTTTTCAAAGGAAATTTGGACAATTTGGCAAGGAGAAATGGCCAAAAACTCTTCAAAATGACATTTGTGCCCTCATTTTTAGCCAGGCGATGTGCTCCTGAACAGTCTTGGTATATTCAACTTTTTGATGGAGATAACTCATCATTTTTGGAAACCAAGTACATTTTTGGAAACTAGACAGGACAGGATTTCCAATGAGCTATCATGAGCTCAATTTGGATATCAGAAACCCCCTCAAAAGTTGGCTTGAAGTTGGTGTTGCGCTCCTGACAATTGTCTGAATTTTCTAATTTTTTCTTAGTTTTCTAAGTTTGACCATGGAAAATGTGAATTTTACTGATGTAAATGATGGATTTAAATTTAATTATGATATTTTTGAGTGACCTAGGTTAAATACATTAGTTAAAATTCTTTTTGAGGATTGATGAATTAATTTCACTAAAGTTAGGGATGAGTCAGGTTGACTTCAGTACACTCTAGGTTTGTAGTTCAAAATTTCATGGATCAGCTCCACAACTCATGGATGCGACCCCTGAGGTTGGTATAAGTTGTTTCATGTCAATATATTTCACTTCTTTACTCATTTCACAAGTTGGATTTTGTTGTATTGATCAAAGACACTAGTGTATTCATATTTTGGCAGGAATATATTGGATCAGTTGCAGTTATTCTTTGCAGATTCATGTGGTATTGTACTTTGGCATAGTTTCTTCTTATGTTGCATATGTATGAATGTTTTGTACTTTCCATGTTCATTCAAGTTCTATGATATGTTTGATTCTCAAGTTTGATAAACAGAATACATCTTTTATGCTCTGTTTTGGGAGAATCACCATAATTTGTTTCATTTCTTTAGTTTAAAAAGAATTCATGTACTGTCATGCTCTTTTTAGCATCTCACCAGTTTATCCATCTCACCTAAGGACCCTAAATTTTTAGAGTTATTTCCTACCTTGCCCCATTATATGTCTTCAACTATGATCATATTTTCTTCCCTGACCTAGTTACCTCTTTGACCTAATTCACTCATCCATCACCCAAATCAACCAATCAAAACCCCTGTGCTACTATACCTAGCCTAAAACCTAATTTATCCATCCCTCTTGGCTATAATCCCTTGGAGATATCCGTCTCCTGCCTAGTAGGGCTAGCTACTTAGCGAGAGCTTCGTCTATAGTTACCTTTGCTGGTCTCTTTTCAACCTCGGAGATCCGGTGGAGGGCTAACAGTAACCATAACTCAAATATATTTTCAATAATAACACATCCCCTCTCAACTATTCAAACAATTTGTCAATCCTAGGAAAAGGATATTTGTTCTTTATCATGGATTTATTTAGCTAATCGTATTAAACGCACAATTATTTTTCTTCTCCAATAGGGTTGGGACTCCATAGGATGATGCACTGGTTCTAATATATCCCTTATCCAACATACCCTTCAATTGTAATTTCAATTCCACTAACTATGAAATTCTCATGGGTATGGGGCTTTCAATACTAGCTTTGATCCTGGTGGCAATTTGATAGAAAAATCATTTATCTTCTAGGTGGTAATCCTGGTATTTCCTAAAAAGCACAACACTAAATTTCTTAACATTGGGTGCTCATCCATTATGTCTTCATTGGATTTTTATTTGCTAGTCACGTAGACCACATACAAGTCACACCCTATCCTATTACATATTTTCCTTTGCAGTGTTTATATTCTCCTAATGATGGCCAATTTCTTAATTCCTTGTAGCATCACCTTCCCTCCTTCAGTGTTGAGACATTCCAACGACTTGTTGCAGTAGTAATTTTTTATCTTATAGGCCGCTAACCAGTCCATGTTGAGTATCTCATCATATGATACCAATGGTAATAGATTTAGATCAGTTGTCATAGGCATATTTCTTACCATCAACGAGCATTATTTAACCATGTATAACACTTGCCTTTTGGTTCCCGTGGCGAATTGAACCAACCATGATTTATCATGGGTTCTCTTCTACAGAGTGCACTTCTCTGTGAATTTTGGGCTATAACATAGATGAAATTGGAACCTAGGTCAATCCAAATTGAAACATGTTGGTTGACGACCATCACTAAAACTTGATGGTTAACTTATTTGTTTTCCAATGCAGCATAGATTCATGGCATATATTGAGACACATCATTCATTGTTATTACTTCTTGCACATATATAACCTTGTGCTATTCTATTTTTATTAAGGAAAATCTTTTTGTAATTGGTTTTCTCCACATGTCCAACAATATATAGGCTCTCTTCTCAACCCATCATATTCCTTTCTTGATAGCTTAAAGGACCAATCTCTACTATAGTATATTTTGTTGAAACTCACCCTTGACATGAGTGATGAATTTTAAATTACTTCCCCCTAGCTGAAGTACTAAATATTTCTACCCTTTTCCCTTAAATTTGGGCCTACCTCTTGCATCCCAATCAAATTGGAACTCAATTTTATGCTTGGACTATTCACAATAGTACTTGGCCTTTCAAATGATGTCCTCCAATATTTTTGGCTCATCAAACTCAATTATGTCTCTATAATCCTATGGTAACAAACTAAGGTACCTCTAAATATTTACTTTATCACACTTGATAAATGTAACATATCTCAATAGATCCAAAAATTTGTTAGTGTACTCATCAACTCTAAGTTGCCCCAATTTATGCTCATGAAATTGTTTAACCTTTTTGTCATAGTACCTCTAAAATAATTAATTATCCTGGAAATATATTTCAAATATCCTCTAGGACATCTCTTTCTCTCAATGTCCTTGACATTTCTAAATTCTTCTCACCATATATTAATTTTCCCCTTTAACCTAAAAATGGCTACTCTCGCCTTCATGTTTTCAAAGTAGTCATGTACTTTGAAATGCTTATTAATTTCCAATATTCATGCTTCTAACTCTTCGTCCTTATTGATTTCTACATCAAAGGTAGGAGGTTTTTCCTTATTAAATTCCTCTGGCATTATTTTTTTCTTATTATTCCTCTGTTGTTGGTGTTTATTAATTGCAACACTAGATATTGCACATGGTTACATGTTCTTCTCTCTATAGTGTTGAGTGGATTTTCTCCTCTCACTGTGTCTTCACTTGCTTGTCTATGCCTCTTCTTTGACTTACTTCCCTCTACCCCATTAGCCTCCAATCCATGCTTCCATAAGCCGAATGGAATCTTCTTGGATTTTTGTTTTCCTAGGCAGTTGGAACCTAGCTTGTGTTGCTTCTATATTTGCAGATCTGATAGAATTTGAAAAATATCTTCATTTACTTATGCTTTACTATCTTGAGATTTGAAAATCTTCCCATTATTTTATTTAAAAATTCTCATTGATTTGGCTCTTAATATCTTAAAGGTTTCCATCCAGTTAGGGGAATTCCCTTTTGACATTTTCCCAACTAACTCCTCTTCCTGATTTTATTTGGATATATTTTTGTTGTATTGCATAGTTTTTTTACACATTATTTGGTTTCTTTGTTGTACCTTGTTGTTTTCTTATGTGTTATCACATATATATGACTATTAGCTAAATCAAATAAAAATAGACACATTCACTCATCACCTTGGTATGTTTGTAACAAGCATGTTGATGTGAAACTAAGCGAAACATCAAATCTCATGTTAGTATTCCAGTTACAAAAACATATCATCAATTTGTTATGTCAACAATCATATCAATTGTGATTCTAAAATAAACACATTTTTTGTACCTTGTTGTTTTCTTATGTGTTATGACATATATATGACTATTAGCTAAATCAAATAAAAATAGACACATTCACTCATCACCTTGGTATGTTTGTAACAAGCATGTTGATGTGAAACTAAATGAAACATCAAATCTCATGTTAGTATTCTAGTTACAAAAACATATCAGCAATTTTTTATGTCAACAATCATATCAATTGTGATTCTAAAATAAACACATTTGTTGTACCTTATTGTTTTCTTATGTGTTATCACATATATATGACTATTAGCTAAATCAAATAAAAATAGACACATTCACTCATCACCTTGGTATGTTTGTAACAAGCATGTTGGTATGTTTGTAACAAGCATGTTGACGTGAAACTAAGTGAAACATCAAATCTCGTTAGTATTCCAGTTACAAAAACATATCAGCAATTTGTTATGTCAAAAATCATATCAATTGTGATTACACAAATAAAGAGAGAGAGAGAGAGAGAGAGAGATACTAACTTTTAAAGGCCAGAGAGAGAGAGAGAGAGAGAGAGATACTAACTTTTAAAGGCCAGAGAGAGAGAGAGAGAGAGACTAACTTTTAAAGGCCCATTCAGTTCTATTTTTGAACCTAGGTACTATGATACCACACTATAACTCTTCCTCCCTAGTCCTAGTGTTATGTCGGGTTGTGGGAGGTGTTACATATAAATTAACCTGACCTCCAAGGTCTATTATGAAGATGGGGTTATTAAAAATCATTCCTTTGCAAATATTTTTGAATTAAATTTTGATATCATCATCGTGTCTATTTCGCCGAAAGCTTTTCGACATATAAATTTTATCTCAATCTAACTCTTGTATTAATATTTATTCTCATTTGAAGTTTTATGATTTAAATGATGCCACCTCAATAAGGGACCACATGTGTCTCAGATGGCTCTGCCACATCACTCTGAATAGTCTCCTCACTACATGTGGAACCAACGTGGTGCCTTCATGGCCAATATTGGGCCTATGTGGTGCTTTCCACGTCACACTAGCTCATGGATCCCAAAGGGCCCACCCCCTTTCAAGTTTTATCATTTTTCTCAGTTATATATGGATCAGGGAACATCTAGGGTGCATACAATTATGCACTTTTGACACACCCTTTAATGCCCAAAATCCTTGGATCACTCACAATTCTAAATAAGCATTTAGTCTTGGTCCTATTCGGGACATTTTCTCCTGTTCCTATATCTACCATTCCCAGATTCTCCATAATTTGAATAAATTATCCACCAGTGGGGAAATCTAGTCTCGCTTTATGACTTTGCTAAAGTAGGGCCCACCCTAAATCTACCATTCTCAAAAATATCCGATTCAATCAGTATTAGATGGTATTCCAAATATGCATCAAGTTAGTCCAATAAAATACCCTGTACTATCAAATGCGACATTGCTACGAGGAAGTAAAAAAATGTATCCATACTAGATGCAAGTCTACCAAGAGACAATTTCATCCTGGATGCCAAGTCTAGAGTTTACCTAGACTTAAAAAAAATGAGATATCAAAGTTTTTGAGTAGTAATTCTAAAGACTATACTTCTACCTAGAACACCAAATTTTAGGGATTAGATCAATGCCATGAAATCAACCTTTAGAACCTATTATGACAACATTGTGAGATATTTTAATTGAACCAATAGACCTGATTTTCATAAGATCCTGAGCAAAGGAAGAAACAGATCTAATGGACAAAATTATCAGGAAGATCACAAACCATGCTTCCTCTATTATTCTCTAGACACTGCAACCATATACAGGTATACATAACCACAAAATGCTCTCACTATTCCTAAAAAAAGTGACTATCAAATATAACTAAATTTGTATGCATCATATGACACCTAAATTTCCTCCTTATCATGTGAGGTAGTCTATAACCTTAAACAAGGCAGTGAGCCATGAGATTAATGAACATATCGAATAAATGAAATCACATGCTATAACATATTAACTAAAGGACTTCAAGCAACCATGCATATCCATGTAAATAAGCGTGTAGTTCATGAGGATAAAAAAAAAACACATAGTTCCATAAGTTAAACATACCATAAAGGAATAAAAAGAAACTCCTTTACCATGATCATACAATAATCTCAGCAAACTTCCATGGGTGGTGTTGAGCCATAATTTCAAAAAATCACATATGTAACATTTCCATCATCCATGGTGTAAATGGATGCAAGTAAATATACTTATATATTTAACTTGAAATGGCTATAAACTGAAAGAGGGACTTCAACTCTCCACCCAACCATTTAAGAGGTTTGTTGTGACACCTAAACCCGCAGGTGTTGGTAAACTTCCAAACTGGTAACTAGGATCCCCAGGGTGGGAGTTACAGATTCCATAGAGATGCGGTGATTACTCCAACACCCCCCTCAAATGCAGCTCAGGGTAATCAACACCCACCCTCAAATGCAACTAGGGGGAATCAAACCTGGGTCCAGGATCTGATACCATGAAGAGGTTTGTCATTACACCAAAACCTGCAGGTTTAAATAACCTGCATGTATTGGTAAACTTCCAAACACCCCCCCCCCCCTCAAATGCAGATCGAGGGAATCAACACCCCCCCTCAAACGCAGATCGAGGGAATCAACACCCCCCCTCAAACACAGCTCGAGGGAATCAAACCTGGGTCCACCCTCTAACACCATGAAGAGGTTTTCCATTACAAGAAATCCCGCAGGTGTTGGTAAACTTCCAAACTGGTAACTAGGATCCCCAGGGTTGGAATTACGAATTCCATAGAGATGCCGTGATTACTCCAACAACAATAACTTACCTACACATAAATATTTCTTGTAGTTGAGCACCCTCAAGCCGCTTTCAAAGTCTAAGGAGTTATTTTCTTAGGGGGATTTCACACCAATATTCATTCAAATAAACAATACGAGGATTTCATTATCCAAGTGGTTTATCAACTACTATCTAGCAATAAGCAACACAAAAAATCTCTACCCCTATAAATTAAATCACATGGATTCACCCAAGGCTCAATTGAAGTATTGTTCAATTCCAAGAGAATGAATTCACTATATAAGTGGTTTGTCATTTAGAGTTTCAAGGAAAGCACTACAGGAGTCTTCATCCTACTATTTAGGTGGTTTATCAGGTTATTTGGAAATCAATAAGTGATTTATCAACTTCCTCATCAAGCACTTAGTTGTTTATCAACCCTTCAATAGCAAAAAACACGGTGGATCAACTTACCTTCCTACTAGTTTATCGACCTTCCAATAAGCAACCAAGTGATTTATTAGCCCATTTAGCAAGCTATATGTGGTTTATTAGCTTTATAGCAAGCACTTATAGGTTTCTCAACTTACTCAACAAGCACTAAGTGAATCAAATCTCCCATTATACTTCATTGTCCAACCAATAGAGGCACACAACATTTCCCTCAACGAAATCACAATGAATGATTTACCAATCACAAAGCACTGGCTTGAGAATTTTTATTCTCCTATTTTTGTTACTCAAGTGCTTCCTTACAACATATCTTCCTCATGTTTCACTTCCCTTTATTGTTTCCTCACTTATCTTGTGTTCTTCGTGGTTGTCCCCCCCTGTATTCTCTTTTTCGTGTTGAGTTATTTCCATCACATCCCTCGAGAAAGGAGAAAACATGGGCACCATCCTCTACTCAGATTTCTCATAGCAAAACTTCACTGCATGTTTTATGTAGGACATTAATTCGTAAGATTAATAGGTAGAAATGGTATTAAATGAGGTCACACGGTGTTGGAGCGGGGTCCCCCAGGGCACACTTTTTGATATAATTTTGTATAAGTCTTGTATATGCGCGTTGCGTGAATGAGTAAAGGGGCTTTAGGGTGGGTCAAATTCCCTATTTTTTATGTAAATGTGTTTAAGGTTAAACTGTGGGCCTCAAACCATGGTTTGATACCATAGTATCTGCACGCTAGAAGGATATAAATAGATAGATCGAGTCTAAGTAAGGGAGAATGTAATGTTCTAGATCTAAGTGTTATGCTTCTCTAATACACTTTTGTAAGTCCGGGTTTTGGGGACGAAAGGCCCCTACTAGATGTGTGTGCAGAAGGGTTATGTGTAAAAGGAAATTCTGATGTATTGAAAGGATCTAAATTAATAGAAAGGACAAATTTTGGCGAACTTATTGTGTTATTGATCTGAGTTATTTATCTATTGAGTTATTTATCTATTGTGTTATTGCATGAGGATATATGTTATGGTTATTTATCCATATTGTGGTTGATAAATCTGCTTAAGTACTTAAGTATTGTTTAGATCTGGATCGGGTGTTGTTATGCTTTACCAACACTAAAGTGATCTGTGGTTTTGTCTTATTCTGTTAAGTATTGTGCACATATGCTTATAAGTCTATAATCTATCTACTTAGGGCCACTACATTAATTTCTTCCTCAGGGTGCAGAAACCTAGTTCCAGCACCCCACCATACTGCTTCGAGTGAGACTTTGATCTGCACAAGCAGGTAATTTCCAAAACGGCTAGTAGTTGGAGGGTTTGTTGGTTGCGCGATAAACTCTGAACCTGGGTCAGGACCCCTCAAGCCAAAAAATGGTTTTTTTTTCTGATATCAGGATAATTTTGAGGGAGATTTGATGTTGTGGCACCCTCCACAAAACGAATTGCAAGACTGGATGGATATAAAGATCCTTGAATTCACACTCCACGAGAATCGAAGTACTAAGCTATCTGACAAAAAGTGGGTACAAAAATACATCTATATAGAAGTGCATGAAATATTATTTTTCTCCTTTGCACATGAGCTGCAAGAGTGCTTATTGCGCTTAGCTGAATTCAATATTTGCATAAAGGACAATGTAGTCACTGAGTGGACTCCTGAATTGATCCAGCAAGTAGAGCAGTTAGACAATAAGATCACCTGCGCAGGCACTTAACTGAATTCAATACCTACATAAAGGATGATGCAGTCACTGAGTGGACTCTTGAATTGATCTAGCAAGTAGACTATCTAGACAGTAAGATCACTCGCATGCTAGATCATTGGATCGATCGCCTCTTGGGAGTATTTTTGATAAAATGTGCCATCGATCAATTTTTATCTTATTCTGATGCAAAAAAGAAGGTTTTTAAAAAGCGCTAGAGGTAAGTTCATGCGCTAACTGAAATTTTTGATGAATGGGGTTGTCTGTGCAAACATTTTTCTTGAATGCATTGAAGAGGCCCGACTACGCGCAGTGGAAAATTTTATCACGAAGATTCTGAAAAAAATTATTTATAGCCCTCTAAAGCCTAGATCTGATAGTGAAGGTGAACCAAAAACTAGTAGCTCTAGTGACTCCGAAGGAGAAAGTTCATCACACCAAAAAACCTTGAGTCTATTTTCGACTCCATCCACCCCACTTCTGCACTCACATCACAGAACACCCAATCCACCACGCAGTCCATCTCCACCACCACCTCCACCTCCCCCAAAAGTATATATGGTTGCTTCAGTGAAGTTAACTAATTTTAGAGGCATTAGAAATGAGGATACTGAACACTTCTAGTTTTTTACTGAGGTCATATGGCACGCTCATCAAGTTAACAATATAAATATTAGGAAGGCCCAACTAGATACTTCTTTCCAAGATCGTGCATTATATTGGTACATCAAGTATGATTAAGCAAACCCTAATGCCACCTTGGACCAAATAAAATATGCCCTAAAAGAGAAATTTAAGAAGCCTAAGTCATACTCATTGTTAGTGTAAGTACTTGCATCCTTCCATCAGTGATAAAAAACACTCTTTTCATATCATTTTAGGGTCTCGCTTAGAAATTTTTGTCATTTCACCTAGGTTTTCATTCAAAAATTTACTCACTGATGGTAGCCCTAGTCAAAAAATTTCAATCTTCCTCGAAAATTCATACTTTTTGGCTCACCTTCATGTCTTTTTGACCATGCTTCAGTCATGAAATTCCATTTCATCGTGTTATTATGTCATTCAGGTCACCATGAAGTTTGGTCACTCAAAGTCTTCATTAGCTCTCTAGGTTTCATTCTTCAAGGTCCAAATAAAACACCATTTCATTGCATAAGGTCATAAAAAGTATGAGAGTGATCCAAATAATATCCCTTTACCATCTAAAAAGGATTTTCGAGCATGTAAAGATGGCTTCCAAAGTTTTAATTTTGATTTCAAGTGTGAGTTTCATTCCAAAATGTAATTTTATTCCAAAAAATAGAGATGTAATTTATTTTTATTTACATAAATTTATGTCAACTTATATGTAATAAGTACTCAGTTTCCAAAATATGCCAACTCAGTTCCATATGGCAAACAAAAAAATGTCAAAGTGCAAGAGTTCTTAGTCCATCAATTGATCAAATGTCAAAGGAAAAAGTCCAAAGTGTAAGGTGAAATTAAACATTGAAAAAGTGGGTTTTAAAGTCATCAAAATCAAATTCAAAGTATTTAATCCCACTAGAAATCAATTCAAAATTAATTTTCCCTTGCCATCATCGAGAAACCTTAGCAAAAGCACGATTTCCAAATTCAGAGGGTGAAATTTGCAAAAATAAGGTAACGTTGCGCTCCGGGCAGAAGGAGGGCACTCTTGTGTATTATGTTGCACGCCTGCGTTGTATGCTACGCTCTTTTGTATTACATTGCACGCCTACATTGTACGCTACGCTACTAGCAAAAAGAGGGTGCGCCTACGTTGGGTGCTACGCACCTGCCAGAAATTGTTTAGAACACCCCAAATCGTTTGCCATCACCTTAAATCTTCAGCAAATTTTGCATTTGACCTCCAGCAAGCAAGGCATAAAACACCATCCCTCTCCTTGTCGATTTCATTTTCAATGGTGTTTGAATTTTTATTACAAAACATGGTGTCCTCTTCTTTCTAAACCCTAGTACCACTATAAAATCCCCAATTACATTTCAATTTCACTCCCTAGAACTTGCATTCCCTTCCCACATCATAATTGACCCTATATTCACCCCCTGTATCACTATCCATATTTCCCTAAACCCTTTTTCCAAAAACCCTAAGACCTAGGTGCTTCATTTGCCTAGGCTCCAAAATCCCTAACTTGTAATTAAATCCCCTACCCCATATCCCTCATCATTACTACTCCTTGTCACCTCCCTCATTTCATAAACCCCTTCCCCCATCTCCCTAAATTTCCCCATACCATTCCAACTTCCCAAAACTCGTTTTTCATTATCATTCCATCTACCTAGGGTTTTCACACTAACACACCTATGGAAGAAGAAAAAAACAGAAACTATAGTGAGGGAGAAGAAATAAAGGAGAGGAGGCCAAACAAAAGAGGGAGAATCCTTAGACTTGAACCAACAAATAATAGGGAACTCGTCGTATCTCCCATGATTGTGACATGTTTTAAGCATGTAGGATTTTTTGAATTCTATGAGAAATTACAAAGGGTCAAACACCATCCTATGTTGAGCAGACCATTCATCTCCAATCTCTGTGACAACCAGGTAACCCTTGCTGGTGTCACTTTCACTGTGTCCACTGCCATCATAACATCTGCCACTAGAATCCCAAATGTTGGGGAAAAATGGTTCAAGCAAAAATAATTGGAGGAGCATTACTATGAACCATACATCAAAACTAGGTACAAGAATGAGAGAAAGAGGATTTTTCCTTTCTCTTACCTCTTGGACAGATATGCACCCACAATGAAAATCATCATGAAATACTTTTCTTGTGAAGGTAGGTTCTCTAGACTTTACACCTATCATATCTGGCTACTCATGCACTTCACAAGGGTCAAGATACTCAACATACCTTATTACCTCTTCCATATCATTGATGATATGGCATATATTGTCCAAAATAGATAATATGAGCACCAAAGGAACAGTCTTTTTCACCACTCCCTCATCAAAATAATTGTCCTCCATCACCTCAAACAACTGAACATTTCATGGAGTACTTTCATAGCTAATGACATATTCACTGCTCTATCTATTTACCATGCCCAATATGTACCTTCACCATCTCATCCTTCCACATCCATCCCTCCATCTCAGCCCACAGTTCATGCATCATCATCAGATCAGTCTCCTTCACCCATTTCACCACCATCATCTCCATTTCACATTGATACTGGGTCACCTAGCAGAGCTTAGATCAGTGAACCTAAGAAGGCTAATTTGGTTGAGACAGAGCTATTGGAAAAAACATACTAGAGAGGTCACAGGAATGTGTTTTCTCCACAGATAGTGGAAGGGGCCTTGCCTTCTACATCGACAAAGCAGGTAGACAAAGGGAAACAAAAGATGACAGAGGCAGAGATCAGACATGAGGAGGAGGACCTCCATGAGACAGAACATGATTTTGACCTTATTGACCTAAATGAGCATGATGATGATGAGATCAATAGCACAACCATCAAGGAGAAAGAAGTCGAGATTAAGGAGCTACAAACTAATCTTGAGAGATCTAAATTTGTTATTACCTTCCTTGAGTAGGAGAACCGGCAGTGTTACACTGAAAATTGTCATCCTGACATTCTACTATGTGTATGAGCTCATTATTACTCATACTTCTCCCTTTTCAAGTCTAACATATCAGTTCCTCATGTCAAGCGTCGAAAATCAGAGAAAAGTTCCTAAAAAATCTCCTAAACTTTGGTGTCGCACTTTCTCTCAATCTTTCCTACGGTCCCGCGCCTAATGTTCAGCTCTCTTGCGTACCTGAATGCACTTTATCTGTGTTAAAGGTGCAGACCCCTATAAGATCAAAAAGGCGCAAGTAAATTCCAAAAAGCTCAATAAAAGTAAATTCTAGAAGCCTCTAGAAAGAATCTTGCGGTGGCAGAACCGCTCTTATGAGGTGCATGTATCCCTTACCTTATGGAGCTAACCCCTTGATGTGAGGAGCTTATCCCTTTGAAGGAGGATTCTATCCCTTCATAGTTGCAACAAGAAACCTCCTCTTTTCCACTATAAAAAGAGGCATTGGGTAGCCTCAAGGGGAGTTCAAGCTTTAGAATATTTGAGGTTAAGTGTTGTTAAGATTCAGACTCAGTTGATTAAGACTTTTGTGAGGAGAGATTACATACCTCTATTCATCTTGGTTGGAGGAGTGCAGAGCTTATCAAAGTGGAGGAGACTCCTGCTTCGGACCCCAGGAAGGCCTATGCAACATCAAGGCTCAGGTTGTAAGGTTTTCTTTCTTTTGAAATTAATACAAATATACTAATTTTTCTCAATAAGCTTTCTGTTAATGTTTTATTTCATATATTCCTTGATCACTATGATAAGCATGGTTTATGATGATTTCTATACAGGTGCTATGTAATATTTTGCTTCTTTGTGACTGCAGGTTTACGAGGAAAACTCCTTCAAGTGCACGAGGGACAACAACGACTTCAAACAAGCGTTGGACATACGGTAAGTCTTTTACACCTCTATAAAGATTTTCGTAGATCATATATGCTTAGAGAAAGATTAGTTTATTTGGCTATTTTTTGCTAGATACTTGTAGTACTAGGGAGATCAGTCTTGTCCGCAAGACGAATTAATCCACACAACAAATTGGCGACTCCGCTGGGGAAGAACTTGTTGTTTTTTGTTCTCTTTTATTTTGATTTGAGGAAACATTTTTCCTGGTTTTTGATTGATAGATATCTGCCTGGGTAGCTTAGGTTTTCTCTGTTTTTGAAAATTTTGAGATCTTTTATGTTTTTCTCTAATTTTTCCTGGAACCGCACTTTGCCTTCTTTGCACAATGCGGGCAATTTCGCATTTTTCCTCGAGTAAACAGTGCGGTACCACACCTGTTACTTCTGGAAGCCTGCGGACCCTGTTAAAATTTTTAAAAACTCTAGATTTCTTTCTTCAGTTTATCCTTATTTTAGTTTAGATTTTTTGGTTTCTACCCAGATTGATAATTGTTTCTGTCAAAAGCATTTTGTGAATGAATCTTAGCAGTGTTGGTGTTTTGATAATTTTCTAGAAGTTTTGTGTTTTGGATTGTTTTTCACTTGGTCTTTGTAGTGATTCGAAGCATTGACTGTTTGAAGTACCTCAGATTACTTTGGTCTTTTTGTCTTTTTGCTGAATCTGACCTGATTGTGAAATCATCCTTTATTGAGAAATAGAGCTACATGTTTCTTTGCAAACCTTCGAAAAGAAACTTTGTTATAGGTTTTTGAATTTCATTTTTTATAAAAAACATATTTGAATGTTTTTGATCTGTTTGTTATTCTAAACGAATAGATCCTTAGTTTGTTAAATAACTAAGTAAAACATTCTTCAAAAAATCTTAAAGCTTTTATTCAATTAGATTGTTAAAGTTTGTAGATCTCAGAATTAGTTTTACAGTTTTGAGTGTTTTTACAAATTTATAGATTTCTTTTGGAGGAAATTTGTTTTGTAGCTTCAAGTTTTTGAAAGTAAAAGGATTTTTCTTATGAGCTTTGATAATTTGTTTTATTTTGAGTTATTGTTGAAAAGAAAAAAATATTTTCTTTCAATTGTTCTTTATGTTTAAAGAAGGAATTGTTCATTAAAAGAATTGCATTCTCCAACTCTTTCTTAACTAGAATTTCATTTAAAGAAAACGATCTAATTATCATTTTTAGGTGCTTTTTTAGTGTTTTTGGAAGTCGAGTCTTCACACCATCAGAGTTTCATTTCTGCACCCATTGACTTAAGAAACAGCTCTTAAAAGTAACTCTTAATTAAAATTCATCTAGTAATCTTTTTATTTTCTAGAGCTCTTATCACCAACATAGCTTAAGCTAGTATCTTGGAGTAGGGAGTAACTAACTCTCCAAGATAGTAAAAACAAACAAGTAGACAAATCTTGCAGTAGGAAATAAATCCAATTGTAATTTGCATAATCTGGGAAGCTTCTCTTAAAGAAGTCAATCACGAGATCATGTCCGAACCTTTGAAACAATCAATTATGTTTCATTGGGGAAGATAGAAGATTTTGTGTGTATTACAAATGGTAAACCTCGAATTAACCATTGTCGAGGATCCTGGGGTCACTTGTCGGTAAACCACGGATTAATCATGTCGAGGAGCCTTCAAGGGGATTGAGCTTTGTTACTCTGTCCTTGTGTGTGGGATCGGATCGTAGACTGTTCCCCCAATTATATTTGTTACTGTTGGTAACCTTAGTGCCCACAAACTTAAGATTATTTCCTAAGGTGACGGTGAAGGAAAGATCTCACTGTACCTAGAGCAGATGTCGACTAGACTCACTTGGACTCTCTGGGGGGTTCTCTTCACACGAGATGGTTTTGTGAGAAAACTTGTGCTAATCTGTTTCATTAAGCAGGTTGTCGGGGTAACTGTTCCAACCGCCCTATCTGTATTAAATTTCTACTAAGTTGGATTTCATCACTAACTAGTGTTTTTAGTACGGGAAGTTACTGTTTGTGTGTGGTTTGAACTCTTAGATTTTTAAGCGTGTGATTCAGCTATTTGTTTCTTTAGAGACTTTAGGTGTTTTCATTGAAATTTTCTTTGTTTGCGCGTGATTAGTTAATATTTAATTGTGGCAGAATTGCCGAGACAATCCCGGAGACTACAAGGGAAACCCCCTGAATATACACCAAGTTAGCTTGAAGGGCTTCGTGCTCTGGTATCATCTAGCAACGGTAGGATTAGATCAACAGAAATTGGAACTTCATCTATAGTGGTTCATCCTGATCATAAAATACCCACAACAGAACACATTCAAGAGCCGATTTCGGTTTCTGAAATTACTGGTAGTATTTCTCCTACCAGTGAACTAGCTGACGAACCTGAAATCTCTGAACCTGAAACTGAACCTTCTGTTTTGGAAACATCCTCAGGATTTATTACGCCAACTTCTAGTGATCCTAGTTCACCTAGGGTAAGAAATATTGTCACTGACGATCTTCCATCTAGACTAATTTCTATTGAAGAACTTACTAATCCAGACGAAGAGTTATCTCTTCCCGAATCCCCTCAGTCTTTAAATCTTAGGGAACGTGAATCAATTTTCTACAGCCCTATTTGAACTAGTGTTTGGTATCTATCCTTAACACATTTTTTAGAGAATCCAGGTCTTGCTTTTTCTCCACCTCGAATTCCATTTCATCCAACACCCAGAGGTTACCATCCGTCATCCATTATGGCAGGAGAGTCATCCATGTTTTCCCAGACACCGGAAGCATTTTTACATGGTGGTCCTTCTGTTCCTTCAGGATATCAGGCTCTGTCTGGTAATTTCTTGGGGGCAGCTCCTCAACCAATTGAAAACGTGTTATCATCTAGTTTAAGTGGAATTAAAACTGAAACGTCGAACGCAGAGCAAATCTTTATGATGTCTGGTAATATTTCGAATCCTCAACCTCAAGGCAATCAGTTACCACCTAGAGGCCAATCTCAGGGAAATCAGTTACCGCCTGGGGGGCAACCTTAAGGTAGTTACTTACCACCTGGGGGGCAACCTTCAGGAAGTCAGTTACCACCTGGGGGGAAACCTCAAGGTAGATTTTTCCCAGGACAAACTGTGGAATCATATTATTTTGGGGGACAACCCCAAGGACAGTACATACCTCAAGGATATCAACCTTCAGGATAGTACTGTTGAAAATTCAACAAGATGATGGAGCTTAGTGAAATGAAGTCGCCTTCACTAAGTGGGCCCGCAGGCTATTTTTGGCGCAAAGTCTATTTTTAGACTATGTCTATTTTTAGACATATGGAGCATAGTCTAGGAGTTGCAGTATGCTATTCTTGGATGATTGGCCGAGTTGGTAAAAATAGATGGACCTCTATTTTTAGACATACAGGTCGAAGTCTATTTTTAGACTGCCTGTCTAAAAATAGGTCAGTCAAATATTATTAGCCCTTAATAATATTTGGACTATAAACTTCAGTTTATCCTCTTGCGGCACTTCAGTTGGAGCTACGGATGTGGCCCATGCACCTGAAAAAAGGAATTATGCTATTCCTAGGGGTCTGGTGAGCTCATGCATGGTTGACTTCAGTTAGAACTCAAGTGACGGAGTTTGGTGGAGTTGATGAGACAGTTGGTGGAGTTGTGTTCTGTTTAACTTAGTTGAACTAGTTGTATTTAGTTTAACTAGCTAATACACTAGAGATGAGTGGGGTGAATTAAATATTATTTAATTCACTAATTATTAACTCATTATTCAACTCAAGAACACATTAGTTTACTACAGTGCATGGACAGTTCAGTGAAGACCAGTGGAAGAGGTAGATGAAAGGGTGAGTTTGCTATTAGTTGCGACATCAGTTGTGCATGAGATTTTCACAAGCATTGGAGGAGATTTCCCATGAGGATTGCGTAGTTGAAGCCAAGGAGATTCGAACTTGGATCTCTCATTACACCAACTTGGATTGCGCAATAGAGGCAGGCAAATAGTGGATGAGTTTTGAACCTGTGACTTGTTCAAAACTGAGCTAGTTTGTGTGTAACTTTTGGAGACTGTACTAAGTACTTGTGAGGAGTATTGTACTGAGATTGTTACATGTTCTCTTCTATTATAATATACAAAATAGCTGGGGGTTTTCGGCTATAAGCTTTCCCCATTACATATTGTGTTTATGTGCGTATGCGACTGTTTCTATTTCCGCAAATTGATGATCAATTGTAGAAGAGGTTATGTGTTATGCATGAATTCAAATTAGTGTGTGACCAGGATAATCTCAGTGGATAAATCTTCATTATTCAGCAAATTTCTACAATTACATACCCTAGGGTCAACCCCAAGCTCAATATGCTTCTCAGGGTCCTTATCAACCCCATCTTTAGTACGCGCCTCAGGGTTATCAACCTCAAGGTCAGTACCCAATTCAAGGTTACCAATAGACTTCTAGTCAATCATCTATACAAGGTGCCAGAAATTTACCACTTACTTATCAACCCTACGTTCAACCAGGTTATGGTCCTTACGTTCAACCTTCTGCGGGACAATACCCCGAAATGAATATGGTGTGGGATCCGTCCCAATATCAACAGCCTATGCAACCTAATGTGCAGTTGCCTTTTCAACCTAGACAGCCTTTGGTTTCTGGTCCAACCCAGCAACCTATCTAGCCTACTATTCAAATTCTTGCACCTAGTTTTGTTCAGCAGTCTGCACGTAGTACACCTCAGACTCCACCTCAAACTGTTGCAACTGCTGCAACATCTGTTCAACCTGTAACACCTGTTTCTAGAGTATCTGTAGCCCCGAGTTCGTCTATCCCTACATCCATGCAAATCCCTCAAGTCTCTGTACCCCAGTCAGGACTTTCAGTTCAGACTTCGGTTCAAATGCCTGCAGGACAAGCCGGTACAAGTATAGTTGTCACAAGTCAACCGCAATTTACGTATCAACCATACCAGGGACAGCCTCAATTCGGTCCCTTTTCACAAAATCCAAGTTATCAGTATCAATCGTACCCTGGCTATACTTATCAACAACCCCAGTTTGGCCGGTTAATCTTGGTTTTCTGGGAGGTTACACAATTCCTAATGCAAATCTGATTCCTAGTTATCCTGGGTATCCACCTCCTGGAACTTCTTTGAATACTCAAGGTTTTCATGACCCTAACCGTCAGTTACCATTTATTGCAACTTTGGATTTACCTGATTTGACGCGCCTTACAAATGATCCAATTTTCTATTATCCATATTGGCTGCCAATGCCACATAAGTTGCCCAGTGATATACCAAAATTCGAAGGTAAGTCAGGAGAGGATCCATCAAATCACATCATGACTTATCACCTCTGGTGTGCGTCTAATTCAATTATTGATGATTCGATTCGCTTACGTCTTTTCCAAAGAAATTTTATTGGTCTTGCAGCCAAATGGTACATCGAGTTACCACGAGGCTCGTTTAATAATTTCAGTCAATTAGCAACTTCCTTCTTGACTCATTTTCAGTTGCCTGTCAGATACGAAAATGGCACGGAATTATTAACTTCACTAAAACAATCCACGTCCACGTATATTTCTGATCATATTCATGAATGGTGACGTAGAAGGCGTTTGGTGAAAGTTTACATTCCGAATCAAATTTTGGCAGAATGGTTTGTTAAATCATTGTTACCCAAAATCACTGAATATGTAGCTAAGGTTGGTGTTGTTACTGAAGAGCAAGTAATTGCTCAAGCTCAGTACCTTGACCTCGTTTATATGCAGTCAGGTACTTTACATGAAAAAATCCCCGACCTTCCAAAACAAGGTCAAATAGTTGATGCTCCTTCAGGGTCTCATGCCACTAATGGTATGATTGGTACGGTCAATACTAAAAGCAAGAAGAAATCTTCAAATAATTCTTCTCCTATTATAACTTTACCAGATTCCCCGAAAGGAGAATCTTCCCCCAAAATTGCTGTCGACATTCATGTCGTAGAGACATCTACGACCAAATCTAAATCCGGTGGAAAAAAGAAAGGGAAGAATAAAAACAAAAAGAATTCAAAAGAAAAAACTGATAAAAATGAATCCAATGACGAAAAACGCAAACCTCGCTATCCTTGTTACATTTGTGACGAGGATTATTTTACTAAGGAATGCCCACATCGAGCAGAGGTTGCAAAATTCGTTAAAGGTTCACAACAACCTGTTGTCTTGAAGGATCCTTTTCCCACTCAAGATAGTAAGATGGTTGGTTCCACCTGGACTGCCTCAGAAGAGCCAATTTTGATGATGTCTCATGTAAGGATTGCGACGCGAGCACAAGATTATGGTACTAAGAATCCTGTTGATGGTAAAGAAGTAGAATCTTCTAGTGAAAATACATCAACTACACCTCCTCCTGTTTCTGGTCCGCTACAGATCGAGAAACAAAATCCATACTTAATAATCAAACCGCCTGCTAAAGGAGTTCTTCGTAAATCAGCTTTCAATCCACATGCGAGAGCTGCTCAGAATTACAACATTGTTGAAGACTTGGCTATTTCCCCTTCAGCAATGTCAGCTTTGGAAGTGCTGCAATCATGCCCAGCACAGCGTAAATTGCTTTTGTCTGCCATAGGAGTTGTAGATATTCAGGATTCTAACCTTATAATCTTCGATTTAGAGAATAGTACGCCTCACCTACCTCGCCAAATGGCTTTCCAAATTCCAGTGTTAGTCAAAAAAAAGACCGATCTTTCGGACTGTGATTGATGAGGGAGCTTCAACGTGTATTATGTCGATTCAGTGTTAGAAATCGCTTGGTTCTCCTACACTCAACCAATCTCCGACAATTCTTAAGGATTTTGATGGTCGAGGTTTCCACCCTTTTGGTATTTTGCAGGATTTACCCATAGGGGTCGAAGGTAAAATCGTAAATCTAGATGTGGAAGTGGTTGAGACCCCTCTAGATTACAACCTTCTCCTAGGTCATAGTTGGACTTATTCTATGACTGCTGTTGTTTCTTCAGTCTTTCGACTCATAAAATTTCCATAT
Organism: Pinus albicaulis; assembly: GCA_034641835.2. Lineage (NCBI taxonomy): Eukaryota > Viridiplantae > Streptophyta > Pinopsida > Pinales > Pinaceae > Pinus > Pinus albicaulis. The sequence continues at coordinate 1,445,190,475 of CM076572.1, read as the reverse complement.
CAAGGAAGCATCATTACAATAGATCAATTAGCTTATTTTTCTTCCGACCCAGCCTCTACAGAAACAATCCAGCACGTTGGTAAAATGGCTATCCCTTATAAGGATGTTGGAGTAGGTTTGATTAAAAATTCTGGTTTACTAGGAACTTTTTCCTTTCCTCCTCCTAACGTATCGCCTTGTGTCACAACTATTCACATGATTTCGTTAGACACTGTTATGTTTGACGATCCTTGGATTGTACCTTTCGACTCCGAGTTATATTCAATTGATGGCATGATGCCTTTGAGTCCATTTGAAATTTTGTACCAGGCTATACAGTCACTTTCCAACCCCTATTCAACCGAAATTGATCCAATGAATGGGATCCATGAGGAATCACTTTCTATATCTAGTTCAGCCACAACGACATTTCCTGATCTTGTTCATACTGATGAGCAGATTTGTGAATTTTTTTCTATTGATGATTTACCATGGGAAGATATACATCACCGATCTTCGTTTTTACCTGAACTAGATCATTTTGAAGATGATTTCGCTTCAATTTTTACTGTTGAATATGTCAAAGAACCCCAGAATCCATTGCGAAATCCTGATTCTGAGTTAAATTTGGAAAATATCTCTCGAACGGTTCCAATTGACATTTCAGTAAAACCAGGAATAATTGAAAACATTCATATAGGTGCTTGTTGTACCGAAGATGAAATTCAAACCTATAAAGTCCTATTTCAAGAATTCTGTGATGTGTTTGCCTAGTCCTATGAAGAAATGCCAGGAATTGATTCGTCAATTTTTGTACATGAAATCAAGACTTACCTGGATGCCAAACCTGTCTGTCAACGTCTACGTCAAATACATCCTAGAAAAGCTGCTGCTATCAAAGCAGAAGTTGAAAAATTACTTCGTGCAGGTTTCATTTATCCAATTCCCTTAACAGATTAGGTATCGAATATTGTTCCTGTGACTAAAAAACAAGGAACGATACGAGTATGTATCGATTATAGGGATATTAATCGAGCTTGTCCTAAAGACAATTATCCAACTCCCTATATCGATCAAATAATCGATGATTGTGCCGACAGCGAAATTTTTTCCTTTATGGACGGCTTTTCTGGTTACAATCAAATAAACATACTCCCTACTGATCAGCCAAAAACAGCTTTTATTTGTCCGTGGGGGATGTTTTCTTATTGCAAGCTGCCCTTTGGATTAAAGAACGCTGGAGCAAGTTTTCAAAGGGCTATGTCTTATGAGTTTCATGACATTAAGCACATTGTGCAGCCTTATCTCGATGATTTACCTGCTCATTCATCGTGCAGGGCCGACCATCTCACTCACTTACGAGCTATCTTTATGAGGTGTCGCCATTATCAAATTAGGCTGAATCCACACAAATGTGTTTTTTGTGTAGAATCAGGTTGCTTACTGGGATTTTTTGTTTCGGAAGCGGGCATTCGCGTCGATCCATTGAAGGTTGAAGCTATTGTTAAATTAGCTCCTCCTTCGACTTTACGCCAACTCCAAAGTTTTCAAGGGAAAGCGAACTTTTTACGTCGGTTCATTCCTAACTATGCCGATCTTACAAAGGATTTTACCCGGTTGTTGAAACGGAACATTCCATTCTTTTGGGATGAGATCGCTGATCGATCTTTTGATGCACTTAAACACGCGTTGACCCATGCACTGTTATTGCATCCTCCCAACTACAACTAGGATTACGTTTTGTACCTCGCTGCTTCTCATTCCACTATTGGGATGGTTTTAGTTCAGGAAGACGAATCTAACACTGAACATGTGATTTACTATCTTAGTCAGAATCTGCATCCGACCGAGATCAAATACACACATGTGGAGAAATTGGCATTGGCAGCTGTTCAAGCTGTCCAAAGATTTAGACACTACATCTTGTTAGGTAAAACCACAGTAATTTCTTATTGCAACCCTATGATGTACATTTTAACCAAACAATTGCTAGGGGGAAAGTATTCCAAATGGATAGTCATCCTGTAGGAATTTGACTTGGAATTTGAGAAATCCAAGGCGAAGAAATCTTTGGTATTTGCGGAACTGATGTGTGATTTCCCCTCTACTGATACTGAAACTGTGGCAGAAGAGCCCATTGCGGGCGAATCTCTGTTTCTTATCAGTACTCTCAATCCATGGTATGGATATATTATTGTTTATCTCCAAACCCAATCTTTTCAGCCTGAAATCTCATGATCTCAACGACGGAAAATACGCTTCCAATCCCAACAGTACAATATTATTGGTGATACACTTTATCGTCATGGAGCGGATTATGTTTTCCGACGCTGTCTTGTTCATGAAGAAGCTGAAAAGTTTTTAAATGACTGCCATTCTGGAGCATGTGGCAGTCATATGTCTGGGTATGCCACAGCCCAAAAGATACTGCGTGCTGGTTATTTCTGGCCGTCATTATTCAAAGATTGTATTTATGCAGTCTGAAAATGCCACAATTTTCAACTTTTTGATCGTAAGATGCGTGCGCCACCCGCTCCTCTTCATCCCATAATTGTTGTTGGTCCTTTCGCAAAATTGGGTATCGACTTTATTACATGTAAGCCTCACTCGGCTGGGGGGCATGCGTATATTATCTTAGGAGTAGATTATTTTAATAAGAGGGCCGAGGCGATGCCTACATTTTAGACTGACGGTAAGACTGCTGCAACTTTCGTATTTAATCACATAATTGCTAGGTTCGGTGTTCCTCAAGCCATTATTACAGATCATGGAAGTCATTTTCGGAATGTCATGATGACTGAACTAACAGATCAACTTGGCCTGCACCATGATAGTTCTACTCTGTATTATCCGCAAGCCAATGGTTTGGTTGAAGCCATAAATAAATTTTTAGTCACCATGATTAGACGAATTATTGGTATTCACAAAACGAATTGGCATTCCATGTTATTTTTAGCACTTTAGGCATATCGAACCTCAGTAAAAACATCAACTGGTTCACTCCCTTTCAACTCGTTTACGGTTTGGAAGCTATGTTGCCAATTGAATGCGAAATTCCATCACTAAAATTAGCCATAGAATTACTCCCAGCTACGTCTGAAGAGGAGAAACGTTTTTTATACTTGGCTCAGCTAGATGAGAATCGACGAAATGCTGTAATAGCAAACAAGGCTCATGTTAAACGAATAAAAGCTCAGTATGATAGAAGTGTTACCCCTCGAAATTTTTCAGAAGGAGACCTAGTCTTAGTTTATGATCAAGCCAATGATAAGCTAGGAGCTGGGAAATTCGTGCCCATGTGGCATGGCCCTTTCATTGTTAAGAAAAATCTGGCAAAAGGGGCCTATGAGCTGATAGATTTTGACGGTGTCCCTTTAGATAAACCCAGAAATGGACTTTATCTGAAGCGATATTATGTTTAAGCTTGGTGTGGAGATTTTTTATTAGATTATATTTATTTACTGCTGGTGTGTCTTAGATTAGAAAAGTGTGCCTAGTTTAGAAGTGTGTTTTTTATCACTATTCCTGCTTATCTGAGTTTTACTCCTGATATTGCAAATGTCGACGTCTCTTCAAACCTACATTGGTTTTGCTGATGGTGCTTGTCGTAGTACACGGAACATTTCTTCCACAGCTTGGGTTATCTATTCACCCTCTAACGAGTTAGTATCCATGCATGGGGTAAGCCTTGGTCAAACAAAAAATAACATTGCTGAGTATAGTGCAGTGATTGATTTATTATCTGAATCCATATCGTTTGGAATTCGGAGTTTGATTGTTAGTTTGGATTCTGAACTTGTTGTATTACAGCTTAACAGGGTTTATGCCATTAGAAATCCAGTGTTATTACGGTTATTTTTTAGAGTTCGTCTCTTGGAACGTGAATTTGATTACATTGAATATCAACATATTCCAAGACATTTAAATACATTAGCATACGTAGTTGCTTCTAGTATGATAAATCGACATTTGCAATGACCAAAACAGTAAAACAAACAACATTCATAACATGTACACAGATAGCCGGTAAATAGTGAAATATCATAGTATAGAAATGTTTTCAAAAATATACATCGTCTTCGATCATAGGTTGGAAACACCTTATGATCGGCAAAATGATAACACAAAAAGTCAAAAATATGAGTCTACAACACGATCATCCCATCACTGATGGTGATCACGATAAGAGACCACTGCCTGAGCCACCCTACATAGGAACCTCCTAAAAGGTCCTGGAACACCAATCACGTATCTCTGCAATCTGAGTGGAATCTCATCTATGTCCATCTCTGGAATATCTAGAGTCAGACGCTCTAGGTGATGCTCTACATCAGACAAGATTTCTGCTGATTGGCCTACTGGGGCTGGTGCAGCTGCAACTGGTTGTCTTCTTTCATAGGGCTGGAGATGGGCTGGTCACCGTGGACCCACATATGCATTCAAAAAAAATTTGGTTATTAATTTTCAAGATGATCAAAAATACAAAAAAAAAATAGAACTTAGAATTTGTTGGAAATGATTTTACCTGATTCATCCCACTGTTCCCCTACTGGGAGATTCATCTCTTGGTCGCCACGGAAATCTATCTCGGCATATGAAAAGTCCTCGATGACAAAAAGTTGCCGGTCCAGCCAACGAAATTATGAAGGAGGAAATCAAACAATCTCAGCGCCCTCAATACTGTGACGGGCCATCAATGCAACCCAACGAACCATCTTAGGGTTCTCGGGGTCGACCAGCATTGACAGGAATACTCTGCGGAGCCAACATGGGGATCCCCTCTAGAGAAAAAGTGACCACGTTGGATCCATATCCAAAGTTATTTAGTTTTCCATTTTTTGCTCTAGTTAGTTGGCCTTTTACATTGGCCAACACAACTTCGCACCAGTTGAAAATGGTGCCTCGAAAATAGTCCACAGCAATGCGCATCTAGGAACCGGTAGCTACATGCAATGCTGCACTCCCACATAATCTGGTAACAATAAACGCAATAACTTTCAACTCGGGACAGATGATAGTTTTTATATCAATCCGTTTGTCCCTGGGCTCTACCTGATCATTACAGAATTCTTGTCAAAGACTAGCGACAGTTTGGACACCTGGCCTAGTCCCAAACAAGGAAAGTTGTTCACCCCTCTTGGACAAACCAGTCCAAAAATAAATATCCTCCAGCCCAATTTTGAGCCGGTGGCCGCCGATAATGAAACACTGGTCCTACACGTTACACCTATTTACCAGCCATGTCAGGAGATCTACCTGTGCCCTCATGCCCTGAATGGCCCAGAATTCATACAAACCACGTGCTCTTAATGCCTGCATTGTGGGCAAATGGAGCATTACAGCGTCATCCACATCTTCATGATCACGTTCTCTCCAAATCAACATCTTGCTAATCCTAAAATGTATAAAAATATATGTTAGAACAATCTAATTTGAAAAATTTTGGGCGCCAAATGAGAAATTTGATTTTGAAATTTAAAAATGCGGGGACCGCACTTTCCCTTTGTACACAATGCGTAGGAACGCACGTGCTCTGTAGGAAAAGTGTGGACCCATGACTTTTTTCTACATAGGAAAAATTCGGGGTCCGCAGGGCCCATGTGTGGCACCTGCGGACCTCCGCGGGCGATTTCTTAAACTATATTTCTCCCTTAAAAATAAAATCTAAAGCCTAAAAATGAATTGTAAAAGGATGAAATGCAAGATTAAGAGGTCGTGGATTACCTGGGACTAACGGTTCTCGATTTCGTTGGACAGATTTTCCAGAATCTTCACAGGAAATTTTTTACCCAAAAGCTTCTACTTTTCACTCTGAACTTGAACGATAAAAATGAAGTTGAAAAAGTCCTTTTTATAAGTTTTTTCGAATAGATGAATTTTTAATTTGTTTATTTTTCACTTTAAAAAGGGTATTTTGAAAGCATTTTACCTTATCTTAAACAGGTATGTGTAATGTTTCAAGTTTTTGTGCAGAAATTGGATTTTTCAAGAGAATTGATCATTTTTCAACAAAGAGCATACTTTTATCACTTTTTCGGACTCTTTCAAAAATTTATGAAAAAGCAAAACATTGGAGTTCTCTTTTAAGCCCTTTTCAGACTCTTTAAACATGAAAAGATTTCCAAGCACTTGATTATTCAAACTCGTTAAAGTAAATGAATAATCGTCCCTTCAGTATAAGTTTACCCCTTTTACGGACTGAAATGGACTATTTACGAAAAAGGTATACGTTGACTAATTACGGTCAATAGAGTTCTCTCCCGCATTATTTTATCCTTTTTCGAGCTTGAGAGACTAAATTTACGAAAAAGTACACCCATGGATTTTTCTTAAGTTTTTTCTTCTGACTCCCTAAAATTGAAAAACACCGAGTTTCTCCTATACTGGACTCATTAAAATTTAACAGTAAAGGACCTGTTCAATTTTTTAAACAGGAACGGACCACTCCTTCTTAGGGTTTGAATCTTAAACTAAGTTGGACTCATCCGAAGGATAAGCTTATAAACAAGAAAATGTTATCCTCCCCAAGCTTGTCAAAAATAAAGAGGTACTTGCCAGAAATGGTGGGGGAAAAGAGAGAAAAATGGACTTGTTTGTTGTATTTTGATTTTTTGAAAATCTAGTTAACCACTCTTGAACACGACACTTTTTGTTCACCTGGGTTGGGAAATCCTTTGCCTAACAGTTAATCAAACCACATTGAAAGCTTTTCAGCCGGTTTCTGGGTATTAGCTTTGGGTCAATTGTCACCAAGCCATCTACTGTGTTGTTATGTGTTCAAGAGGATACTTCAAATAAACCATTCATCTGCAAAATATCTCTCATCCATTTTGACCATCCCTGAGTCAGTCCTTGCCAATATATATTTTCAAAACATGATCTATGATTTCGCGTTGTGGGTTTGCCTACGACGGATCACTTTCTATCGATGACAGCTCATTATCTAGGAATTTGATCCAGATATCGTCAGTACCTTGAAATCTGCATGCCTTAATGGCAGGTTTCTCACCTTCGACGACAGGTTGCATCATTGACCTTCGATCAAATGATTTCGTGACATGTTCGACTTCAGCTCATTCATTCACATTTCATGGATTGTACTAGGTACTTTGAGAGCCATTGACATTACTGGTGGTTACTCTCACACTTGTTAACAGTTTACATCATTGACTGGTAATCAAGTTGTTTATACCATGTTCGACTTCAACACATTCATTCACATGGATAGAATCGTACTAGTTCGAGATGCGGAAATCAAGACCCTGGATCTAGTTTCGACCATCCAGGCTTCAAGGAATTTTGTTATCATTTATACAGTGGAATATTTATAAACAGATGGTTGCGTCCATACTGTGTCTACACATGTCTATACTGTGATGTACTCAAAATCATTCCTGTATCAGAACAGTTTGAATTAGTTTCTAGTTAGTTTTGATCTGAGTATGGGAATGCCTACCTCAGCGATGATATATATATATTTTGCATTGAATGTTTTTACAGGTTCCGACTGGGGTGTCCATAGGATGATCCTTGAAATGATAAAGTATTGCACTCTTCACATATGACAGACTTCAGCATCATCTATTCCAGAATTTGCACTTTAGGGGGCAATCTGTTACACTGAAAATTGTTATCCTGACATTCTGCTATGTGTATGAGCTCATTATTACTCATACGTCTCCCTTTGCAAGTCTAACATATCAGTTCCTCATGTCAAGCCTTGAAAATCAGAGAAAAGTTTCTAAAAATCTCCTAAACTTTGGTGTCGCACTTTCTCTCTATCTTTCCTACGGTCCCGCACCTAATGTTCAGCTCTCTTGCGTACCTGAACACACTTTATCTATGTTAAATGTGCAGACCCCTGTAAGATCAAAAAGGCGCAAGTAAATTCCAAAAATCTCAATAAAAGTAAATTCTAGAAGCCTCTAGAAAGAATCATGCGGTGGCAGAACCGCTCTTATGAGGTGCATGTATCCCTTACCTTATGGAGCTAACCCCTTGATGTGAGGAGCTTATCCCTTTGAAGGAGGATTCTATCCCTTCATAGTTGGAACAAGAAACCTCCTCTTTTCCACTATAAAAAGAGGCATTGGGTAGCCTCAAGGGGAGTTCAAGCTTTAGAATATTTGAGGTTAAGTGCTGTTAAGATTCAGACTCAGTTGACTAAGACTTTTGTGAGGAGAGATTACATACCTCTATTCGTCTTGGTTGGAGGAGTGCAGAGCTTATCAAAGTAGAGGAGACTCCTGCTTCGGACCCCGGGAAGGCATGTGCAACATCAAGGCTCAGGTTGAAAGGTTTTCTTTCTTTTGAAATTAATACAAATATACTCATTTTTCTCAATAAGCTTTCCGTTAATGGTTTATTTCATAAATTCCTTGATCACTATGATAAGCATGGTTTATTATGATTTCTATACAGGTGCTATGTAATATTTTGCTTGTTTGTGACTGCAGGTTTACGAGGAAAACTCCTTCAAGTGCATGAGGGACAACAACGACTTCAAACAAGCGTTGGACATATGGTAAGTCTTTTACACCTCTATAGAGCTTTTCGTAGATCATATATGCTTAGATAAAGATTAGTTTATTTGGTTGTTTGTTGCTAGATACTTTTATTACTAGGGAGATCGGTCTTGTCTGCAAGATGGATTAATCCACACAACAGGCAGCTGAAAGCAAAGCACATCAATGATGAGGTGAAATTCATCAAAGCTCAAAGAGAGGCAAAAAAATCTAAATTCTTGCTTGAAGAGATATTAGAAACATATGGTGAAACTAATGAGGCAGAGGAACAAGTGCTAATGAGAAGGCCTAGGACTAGAGGGCTGAAAAGAGCTCTAGAACTATAGAGGCAAAAGGAGGTTGATCTTGCTAATCAGCTCACTTTGAATGAACAATTTCCAGTGGTAATCAATGAGAACCCGGAAAAATGGCTTGACAAGGATAACCAACACCTATAGACACTTCTGGAGAAGGAAAATATATATAATGATATATTGAGAAATAGGGACAAGCACTATGCCAAGAAAAACAAAATTCCAAAGTTAAAACTTAAACAAGCCAATGCAAAATTGAAGCCTTGACCATGCAAGAAGAGAAAATGAGGCTTGACATACTAGCTAAAGCCTCACTTCATGCTTAAACCACATGATCAGCATTCATTTCACCAATTTTGAAAATTTTTGGGGTAATTTTTGAAGTTTTTTTGTTTTTTCAGCAATCCTATACAGTGTTGTGATTGTTGGACTATCAAGCGTGCAGTGCCCTAGGCATTGTGCTCTTTTTTGAGGCACTTTTTGGCCATATGAAGACCACCAGCAGATGAAAAATGATGAATAAATTCTGGAAAACAAATTTTCTAGGCTTAGTTTGGACAACTGGCAAGTGAAAAGGTGAAAAAAACCACAAAAAATCAATGTTCTGCCTTCTTTTTTTCCTAGGCGTTGTGCGCTTGATCAGCTATGGGAGAATCACTTTTTGACAGAGAAAATAAAATCCATTCTACAAAATAAATACATATCTGGAAAGTAGAACTGATAGGCTTTCCAACAAGCCATCCTAAGCCCAATTTGGACACCGGGAAGGCCTCCAAAAGTGGCCTGCAACATGGATGGTGCTCCTAGCAAAGAGAGGGTGCGTCTTGCACAAAAATGGCACACTTGACAAATGTCTGATATTTTTCAATTTTCAGTGAATTTTTTACTTTTATCTTGGGAAATGATGATTTTGCCTATGTAATGATGAAATTAAATGTAAATATGATGTGGATAAGTTATCTAGGGGTAGATACATTGGTTAAATGTCATCATGAAGTCAAATGAATCAGTTTCATTGTAATTAGGGAGGAGTCACTTGGACCTCCCTACACTTCAGCTATCAGTTCATATTTTTGTGGATCTCTTCCTCAACTCAGGAATTCGACCCTTGAGGATGAGAGAAAGTGGTTTTTAGGCCTATATCATGTAATTTTTTAGTCATTTCACAAGTTGGAATCAGTTGGATGTTGGCATACTGATCAGAGACTCTATTGTAATAATTTTGGTAGGAGCTTAATAAAAGTGTTGCAGTTATTTCTTTGGGATACATGTGGTATGGCTATCTAGAATTGTTTGTTCTCTTGTTTCATTTGTATGAATGTATTGTTGGTCCATTTTCCATTTCATGTCTATTGTATGTGTTATCACTCATAATTTTTTAAACATCTTTTGACAAAGTCTTAGAGCTTCATGTGTCAAAGGTAGGGTCATAGAATTCATTTCTCATTACTTGGTCAAGGAAAAATTATAATTTTTCTTATTTAACCTATCCTAAGTTTCAAGACCACCCTCATTTCATCTCAAAACCATCTCCATATAGGTCCAATTATGTTCCATCAATCAACATTTGCTAACATGTTTGATTTCCCAAGCTTACAACTCCGAAAAATGTCATTTGAGCCAAGAATCCCTACTTTCGTAGTGAATTCAATGTAAAATAGGTAGAAAATGCTACGAAACTGTCTTACTTTCGTAGCGAATATGAGGCATTTCTCTGTTTTCTGACTTTGAGAAGTCAACTGCAAGGGCGGTTTCTGGGAAAACAAAGAAGTATTTTAAGAAATTGGTAGAGCCTATTTTCAAGCATCTATCAAATAACAATAACCTCTCTCACTTTTCTGACAGGTTCTATCAGTTGGGAGATACAAGGATTTCTTTGAGCCCTATTTTTAGAAAACAAAGTTTTCCTGTTTTACACATGATTTTCAAATGCAGTTTCTCGACAGCTGGAGATGGTGTTTAAAAAAAAAGAGAGGTTTTTCTTCAGAAAATTACTATTGAGAAAAACCTCCTCTATTTTGGAAAAATACATCATGTATTCAGAGATATAAGCTCTTTTCTAAGACCTATTTTTCAGAAAAAATAGGAAAAATCTGCAAAGTGGTTTTAAATATGAAAGGTGAGATGGATTGTGTTCCTCATTAGTTTGATGAGGTCCATTACATGTAGAGGGGTTAATGGAATGTTGAAGATCAGTTTAAGGACCTCTAGGGGAATCTTGAACTGATTCATGAGGAGTTGGAGAAAAAAGACCTAAAAATGACAGTGCTTGAAGAGCCAATAGCTCAACCCAGCATAAATGAGGAAGAAATGCCTCAAGAATCACAGTGTGAGCTGGCTTATGATATTGAAGGCTAATGGCATGTTAGAATCAAGCTTTTGGAACTTAGAAGGTATATTTTTCAAGCTACACAAAATTCTTGAATTTTGACTGTTTTCAGCAGTTTCATAGTGTGCCTGGGCTTGAAGAACAGCAAAACGCTACGAAACTACTGTAGCTTTCTTTTTGCTATTTGAATCAATTATGGGAGTTTTCAAAAGGTGAAATTTGTATGGGAGATGTATCAGGGTAGAATGAACACCATGAATAAAGAAAGAATAAAAAAGGATGATGGAAAAAGGCATTTTTGCAACGCTACGAAACTATCTTACTTTCGTAGCGTATTGTGTTGGAATTTTTTAAGCAGTTTTTTGGGAATATTTAGACAGTTGGATACTATCCAAGTGTTAAAGGACCATGACAGTAGTTATCCAACACTAAAATACCATGAGATGAAGATAAATCATTAGGCAAACCATTCGTTGAAGATAAGGACCAATTTTCCTTAAAAATAGGGTTTGTTTCCAGATTTGGAGGAGGATAATTAAGATGTCATGTAGTGATGAGCTCTATCAAATCCTATTCGAACATGTGAAGGATTATTTTTCAAGGATGTATCTTTTTTTAGAGATAAGGTAGTTGATGTAATAAGTAGAAGTTTGAGTCCTATTAGGAAAATGATGGTTTCATAGTGTAGTTGTCATTTTATCATTAAAGCACATGTTTTCTTGTTTTGCAAGGTGTCATTAGGAAAAGTTTGATGAATCTAGCCAAGAGGTAGATCATCTCTAATGTAACAAGTCTATTAAACGGTAGATATTCGAATTTGTAAAGGGTTGGAGACTTTTGGCAGCAAACTGTTGCCTTATATATTTTGACTCATATCAGTAATACAGAAGGGTTTTCTTCTTGACAGACCTGATATTATCATGGGGTTTTTAATGTTTTATTGATCTACATCTTATGTTTCACCACTTGCAGTAGATTTCATTGTTGTTACTCAGAATTCATAACTCTATGCTATGACTTCCTTTAGTAATGAAATGACTAAGTTTTCCTATGTTTTATGAGTAAATTACCTTTGAACCACTAGTAGTGGTTTTCATTGCTATTACTCAGAATTCATAATTATATGCTCTGAATTCCTTTAGTAATGAAATGATTGTATTTTCCTATTTTTTATGAGTGAATTGCCTTTGTTAAAGACCCCTATCTACCTCAGCTTCCATGTCAAGAAACCTTTCCACTAAAACTATTGATTTTTGACTCCATAAGCCCAATGGTTGCAAGCTTGCACTCTTTTCAACCTACATACACAAAAATCAAGTTAATTTTAAAATAGATTTAGCCATCTAGTTCTATCATTACCCAATATCATAAACCCCTTTGAGAGAGCCCTCTCAGAATGAAGAGGCTAAGCTTCAGTCAAAAGTTGGTTTGAAATAGTTACTCCGTATTGACCATTGCATCTTCCCAACAGGACTCAATTTGGTGATAACAGTATGATCACTTTCAAGTTAGAGAAACATAATTCATCTCACATGCCCTGTTTTGGGAAAGTTTTCATAGTTTATTCATATTACTTTTAGCTTAGGAAGAATTCATATTTCATGCTCTTCCTAGCTCCTCACCTGTCTAAATCAATCCATCCCAAGAACCCTAATGTGCTAGCCTCTCTACCTATCTTGCCCCATTAAATCTCTTCAACCCTAATCCTATTTGCCCTGACCTAGCCTCTTTGACCTAATATCCTCATCCAGCAACCCAATCAAATCAAATCAAAACCCCTGAACTCATAGCTAGCCTAAAACCTTTTCATCCAGCCCTCTTGGTTGTGATTTTTATGGAGAGAGCCCTCTCCGATTTGGTAGGACTAGATACCAAGCCAAAAGATTGGTTTGTGGTTACCTCTATTGAGATTTCCTCTTCAGCCTTAGAGATCTAGCAGAGTGATAACATATTGGTGCCAATGTCGGGGAACGAAATATTTATTTTCCTTGGGTGTACGACAAGTAACATTGGAATTTGATCCTTTGGATGATAGGGTTAATATTTTAAAGGTTTATTGATAATTCCGGTGCTAATATTGTAGAGCTAGCTTCGAAAAGGTATACGAGACCAAATCCTGATCCTGATCCAGTTGATCCAATAAATGATCCAGAGAATATCTTTCAAAGGCATAGATATCAAACTACAAACATTCAGTTAGGACTAGTTCCATTGGTAAGATCAGTTTCTCTACCTTCTAAACTAATTTCTCTTGAAGATATACTGTATGATCTGAAATTTGAATTGTCATTGTTTAAATCCAAGTCTAAAACCTCTTTATCCAACATAGTATTTGATCCTTTAAGACTATCTGAGTTCAAGTCATTATCTGAATTAGACCTTAGTCCTATGAAAGTTTGGTTTTTCGAAGAGATTAAGCCTGAATCTGACCTTGACATCAAAGATTGGATCCAATTATACCATCAATGGGAAATTCATGTCTCAACTCTACCTCAAACTCAATCAATTGTAGTTTTTTTATCTGCACCTTCGACCTCATCATTCATACCTACTACTTCAGTACCTAAAAACTTCTGTTATGTTACCTATTCAGCCAATCCCTCTTGTTGTCAATCCAGCACTTCACTCATCAAGAATCATGGCAAGATTTGCCCCACTTATCTTACCTGCCCAATTGAATGACTTACCTCAGGGTTATGGCCAAAGACTCCCCTTTTTTGATGAAAACTCTACCATATTTTCAAGAAAACATATTGTTAAGTTCACTTAATTCATATATTTGGAGGAATTTAATGATGACAATGAAAAAATGAGGATTATAGCCCAAAGCTTCTCTGTAGATGTCAAATTTTGGTTTAGGTCTCTGACTGCTAATTCCATTGCCACTCCAGACTAGCTCATTGATTTGTTTATAGTCTGGTGGGAGGTAAAGAAAAATCACTTACAATTTCTTGCTGAGTATGAGAACATTAAAATAAATCCTAATGAATCATTCCAAGATTTCAATATTCGCTTTAATAGAATTTAAAATGCAATTCTCATTGAGATCAAACCTCCTCCAGCCTTAGCTCTCATACTTTTTCCAAATTCATTTTATCCTGACATGGCTTACCAATTAAGGTAAATAAATCCAACTACGCTGGAGGATATGTAAAAGAATGTGGTCAGCGTTGAAGCAGATATGATGATGAAGAGAGCTAGAGCTAGGAATGAGAGGAGAGTTACTATTAAAGATGAACCATCCACCTCATCTTCCGATGCTAAGATGGATACATTGATAAGACTCATTGAAAGGATGGCTGACAGGATTTCCATCATGGAGAGACAATCTAAAGTTAGAAATCCTAACTATAGAGGTCAACAAAAACCTTAGTTAGTGATCAAGCAGAGAGAACAGCGAGCTCCTAAATAACCACCACAGTAGCAGCAAAAAATTAGGACACCCTTGCAGCAGAACTATGCTTAAGGAGAAGAAGAATATGAAGACACAATTGTTGAGGAAAACCTCCTTTTCAAAGCTGATGATCTGCCTATGTTTTTTACCGAAGATGAGGAGTATTTTGAAAAGAAAGATCAGCCTAAATATGAAGATTTTATCCTTGCTAGCGATCATGAATTAGAGACTAAATCAGATGATTACCAACAAGGGTACTTGAATGCACTTAGTTCACAAAATAGAAAGATTTCATTGAGTATCAAATATGTTCCGGTTAATCCCATTCAAAAGAGAGCATCTCAACAGAAAGACACTCAAACAAGGCAAAATCCTTCGAGCAATCAGCGTAAGGGAAAAGAGCATGTGATCACAAATAAAAACAAGGTAAATCAGCCATCCACAAGTTCAGCAAATAAGGAAAAGGACAATCAGAAGTAAGAAATTCCATCAAAGGACCATCCTGGTCAATGAGACATTGTCATTAAAGAGGTAGACAAAACCACTCCCTTTAGTCTAGAAACAGAAATTTCAAAGTTAAAAGTGTATATTCCTTTAACCGAACTTGTTAAGAATAACCAATATAAGTCCCATGTTGCCAAGATTCTTAAATTAGATCCTTTGGCTGACATGGTAAATGTCAAATATGATCAAACCGAACTCATTTTTGGTCCTATTATTGACGGTCAATTAGAATATAGCGAGGTTCCTCCTTTTTACTTGAGTCTAAGAATCCACCAGTGCTTTTACATAATTCCATGTTAGACTCCGGAGACTCCCACAATCTAATGCCTAAAGCCATAATGGAGAATTTGGGCCTTAACATTACTCGTCCTTACCATGAATTATACTCCTTTGATTCAAGTAAAGTCCATTGTATTGGCTTGATTAAACATTTGGTATTTTTTCTAGAGCAGATTCCGGTAAATAATGTTTTAATGGATGTGGTGGTAGCTAACATACCGCCACACTTTGGCATGCTACTCTCAAGATCCTAGGGGGGAATTGCAAGGCACATTGAAATTAGAGTTTTCTTATGAATCTATCCCCATTTTAGGGAAATTGAGAAAATTGTATCGTGAAACTAAGATGAAATATATGATCACAAGAAAAGAAAAGCCTAACAATCATCTAATAAACATTGTACATACAGATTTAGAGTCATTCATTTTTTTTAATGGTAGCAGCCTAAATGATGTAGATAGCCATCTAGTAGATGTATAATATGTTCCAAATTCCATAATTGTATTAAAGAAGTTATAGCAAAAGAAAAGGTGAATCTACCAAGCTCATCAGAACAGAAATCAGAGGAAGTAGTGAAAAATTAAGAACATCAGTCAAAGGAAGTAGTGAAAGATTAGAAAATCCATTAGATAAAGTGGAAGAAATTCTGGAATAGCATGAAGAGGCAGTTCAAAAAATTGAGCCAAAAGAGAAATCAGAGTTTCGGCATTTAGAGGATGAGACTGGTCTACGCTCCATAGACTTTCATGGTGACTTGGGGAAAGATGGGGCAGGCATTGGAACCTAGGTCTGCAACCATTTTCATCAGTAGAATAACATCCCTACAAATGTTATATTGTGCTCTTATAAGTTAGCTTTTGATTGGACTAACAATGAAGCCGGGTATGAAGCATTGATTACTGGCCTAAAGATCTTGAAGAAATTGGGTGCAAGAAGGATTGCAGCGTGTGGTGATTCATAACTTGTGATCAAGTAAGTTAAAGGTGAATATCAAGCTAACCATCCTCGAATGAGACAATATAGGAATGTTGTACTTGATATTTTAAAATGTTTCAGGAGTGTATACTTACAGTGGTGCCAAGGAATCAAAATCTCATGGCAGATTCATTGGCTAAAGCTGCAAGCAATTTTAAGATCCCCATCTTTTAAAACAGGAAGTTTGAGATTCATGTGAAACACAGTCCCATTTTTCCTGATAGCTTGCAGTATTGGCAAGTTTTCTGGGATGATAAGTAGATAAATAACTTTCTCCAAGGTGAAGAGTAATTTGAGAATTTTTCTATAGATCAAATTTCTGATAAAGATGACCAGGATATAGAGGCAACTCGGATGGATATACTACTGCTAAAAGACAACAATATTCCAAAAGGTCTCATACCTTTGGAAGAACTGTTTGACCAAGATAACGTAGTAAGGAAGCCTACATTGATGCCAACGGAAAAGGGTGTTGAATATGTAAACATTGCGACAACCGAGAAACCAAAGATGGTTAAACTATCCAAGTCCTTATCTCCCAAGGTAAAGGTTGAATATGTTAAATTACTTTCCGAATTTTTTTATTTTTTCACATGGGAATATGCAAATTTAAAGGTGTACGACAAGAACATCATTCAGCACACTATTCTGATCAAAATCCCTTTCGGAAAAATTTGAGAAGGATAAATCCCAGATTGCTTCCATCAATTGAAAAGGAGGTAAACAAAATTTTCAGGTCCAGTATATTATCTCGATCAGATTCTCTGATTGGATTTCAAATTTGGTCCCAGTCAGAAAGAAGACTGGAGAAATCCATATCTACATAGATTGTGGAAACTTGAACAAAGTGTCCCTAAAGTACAACTATCCACCTTCAAAAATGGACCATATAATTCAAAGAGTTGTTGGTTCTTCCCATATGTCACTATTCGATGGTTATTCGGGGTACAACCAAATTTTGGTGCACGAGGATGATCAGGAAAAGACAACATTTACTACACCTTGGGGCAGCTTCAAATATGAAAAAATAAAAATGCAGGGGCCACATTCTAGTGGGCCATTGACATAGCATTCACCAATGAAAAACATGTTTTCTTGGTTGTTTATTTAGATGACTTGAAAGTGTCTTCACACTTTGATGATGAACATTTGCACCATTTAAGAATTGTTTTCGAGAGATGCAGGAAGTTTGGAATATCTCTCAACCCAAAGAAAAGCCTTTTTTCCATGGAGGAGGGCAAACTCCTTGGTCACATCATCTCCAATGGGATCTGGATTGACCCTTCCCGTGTTCAAGAAATTCAGTAGATTGATTTCCCTCACAACAAAAAGGAAGTACAAGCACTCAACAATAAGATTAAATTCTTAAGTAGATTCATTTCTAATTTAGTGGAGCATATTAGAGAATTGACAAATATGTTGGAAAAAGATAGTGATGTGAAGTGGTCTAAATATTCCCGGAAATCCTTCCATTCAGTTAGGTTTGCCTTGACTACTGCCCCAGTTTTGATAAGTCCTGATTATACTAGTGATTTCATAATATTCTCATTTGCTTTTGAGCACACCATGGCAGCAGTATTGATGCAGAAAAGGGATAAGACAGAGATTCCAATTGCTTTCTTCAGTCGCAATATCAAAGATGCAACCCTTAACTATAACATCGTAGAGAAACAGGCTCTGGCTTTGGCTAAAGCGCTGAAAGATTTCAGAGTTTACATATTACATTCACACACTCTTGCCTATCTACCTAATGCAGTTGTGAAAGAAGTTCTCATGAAGACAGACCCAGACGGTAGGAGAGGAAGATGGATAGAAGATTTACTGGAATATGACCTTGAGATCAAGCCCACCAAGTTGATCAAAGGTCAGGGCTTAGCCAAGCTCATCGCTGAGTCAAATTTTCATGC
Organism: Pinus albicaulis; assembly: GCA_034641835.2. NCBI lineage: Eukaryota > Viridiplantae > Streptophyta > Pinopsida > Pinales > Pinaceae > Pinus > Pinus albicaulis. Next base: position 1,445,172,290 of record CM076572.1, on the reverse strand, counting down.
TCTTGACATCAACTTGATTTCAACCTTGTTCGAAAATGAAGAAGAAGTGAATCTCATTCAGGTATCCGATATCTTTTTTTCATCTCCAAGATATTTTTATATTGTTTATTTTTTGCAACACCTAAACCCTCCTATACCATGACTAAGATTCAAGGCAAATATTTGAATCTTAAAGCTTCAAAATATTGCATACTAGACAATGCACTTTACTGGAAGGATCCGAGAGGTGTGTTGCTGAATTTTTTGGTCGAAGAAGAATCTAAGGAAGTGATGAATGACTTCTAGAAAGGAGATTGTGGGGGGCACCTATTTTGGAAGACCATAGCCAATAAAATATTGAGAGTGAGATATTATTGGCCGACACTTTTTGCAGATGTTTACAAAGCAGTAATGAGTTGCCATGAATGTCAAGTTTTTCAGGGTAAGAGAAAGCTTCTCTTATTACCTCTTCAACCTATTTTAGTACATGCACCATTTCAGTAGTGGGGCCTAGATTTCATAGGCGAGATTCACCTAACATCATCCACACAACACGAGTGGATATTGACAGCCACAGATCACTTTAAAAAGTGGATCTAAGCGATCTCGACCAGGCAAGCAACAGATTATGTCATCATTCAGTTTTTAGAAACTAATATTTTGTCTCGTTTTGGTTGTCCTACTAAAATTATCACAGATAACGCAACAGCATTCAAGTCTAAGAAGATGACTAATTTTTGTGACAGATATAACATTAAGTTGGGACTCTCTACAGCCTACTACCCGTAAGGTAATGGATTGGCGGAGTCCTCTAATAAATCCTTGATCAGTGTCATTAAGAAAATGTTAGAGGCGAATAAAAAGAATTGGCATAAGAAGCTTATCAATGCATTATGGGCAAATCGGGTGAGTAATAAGAAGTCTATTGGTATGTCTCCTTTTCAAGTTGTGTATGGTGTCAATATTATGTTTCCTTCATCATTAGTAGTCACGGTAATGAAATTGCTACAAGAAGTGGGGACTAAGGAAAATGACATACAACGATGTATTAAGAAAATGATACACCTTCAACAGACAAGAGATGAAGTATTTCAGAATACTTCAAAACTTCATGATAGGATAAAGAAGATATATGATCACAAAACTAAGAGAACTTCAAGGTTGGAGATGTGGTACTCTGCTGGGATGCCAGAAATGAAGACAATGGTAAGCATGGAAAATTTGAGAATTTATGGAAAGGGCCATATCAGATTTCAACTTGTCGGGGACAAAATGCTTATTTTCTTGAGGAGATGAATGGACAAGAGTGTTTAGGAGGACCAGTTAATGGTAGGCTCCTGAAACACTATCTTTTCTTCAAAAGATTTCTCAATCAGTTTTCTATTTCAATGTAAATATCAGTTACATTTTCTACAAGTGTGAAGTATAGAATCATTGGATTTCACATCCCGAAGTGAAGACCGTGGAGCTTCAAGATTTTCTGTCATTTTCAAAAATTTCAGTTTTCCGTCAAGTAAGTTAGTATTGAGTCAATTTTCATTCATTTGAGTTTTTCTTGAGCTAGTTTATTTTTCTGAGTTATTACTTTTTATTCATGTAATTGTTTGAGTTTTTTATTGTATTGGCCCAATGGATAAGGCATTGATCTGCAAAATCCAGAGTTATGTGGTTCTTGACACCTCTTTCAGAGCTATCACCCCCAATAAGGCCAATGTTGGTGTCGGAATTTTCATCCTTCCATCAGTGATCAAAAAAACCCTTTACATATTATTTTAGGGTCTCGCTTAGAAGTTTTTTTCATTTCACCTAGGTGTTCATTCAAAATTTTACTCACTTATGGTAGCCCTAGTCAAAAAATTCACTCTTCCTCAAAAAATCATACTTGTTGGCCAACCTTCATGTCTTGTGGAGTATACTTCAGTCATGAAATTCCATTTCAACATTTTATTATGTCAGTCAGGTCACCATGAAGTCTGGTCACTCATAGCCTTCATTAGGTCTCTAGGTTTCATTCTTCAAAGTCCAAATAAAACACCATTTCATTGCATAAGCTCAGCCAAATTATGAGAGTGACCAAATAATATCCCTTTACCATCTAAAAAGGATTTTCAAGCATGTAAATATGGTTTCCAAAGTTTTAATTTTCATTTGAAGTGTGAGTTTCATTCCAAAATGTATTTTTATTCAAAAAAACATAGATGTAATTTATTTTATTTATGTAATTTTATGTCAATTTATATGTAATAAGTACTCAACTTCCCAAAGCTTCCAACTCAGTTCCATATGCCAAACAAATCAATGTCAAAGTGCAATAGTTCTTAGTCTATCAATTGATCAAATGTTGAAGGAAAAAGTCCAAAAGTGTAATGGTATTGTGCAAAGTTTTAAAGGTAAAATTGAACATTGCAAAAGTGGGTTTTAAAGTCATCAAAATCAAATTCACAGTATTTAAACCCACTAGATATCAATTCAAACCTAATTTTCTCTTGCCATCAACAAAATATCGAGCAACCTCAACAAAAGCACTATTTCCAAATTCAGAGGGCGAAATTTGCAAAACAGAGGTAGTGTTGCGCTCCTGGCAGAAAGAGGGCTCTCCTATGTATTACGTTGTGCGCATGTATTGTATGTTGTGCTCCTGTGTATTATGTTGTGCACCTGCGTTGTACGCTACGCTCCTAGCAAAGAGAGGGTGTGCCTACGTTGTGCGTTGCACACCTGCCCGAATTTGTTCAGAACGGCCCAAATCGATTGCCATCGCCTTCAATCTTCAGCAAATGTTGAATTTGACCTCCAGCAAGCAAGGCATAAAAAACCATCCCTCTCCTTGTCAATTGCATTTTCAATGGTGTTTGAAGTGTTATTACAAAATATAGTGTCTTCTTCATTCTAAACACTAGTACAATTGTAAAATCCCCAATTACATTTGAATTTCACTCCCTAGCACTTTCATTCCCTTCCCACATCATAATTGACCCTATCCTCACCCCCTATATCACTATACCTATTTCCAAAAACCCTAAGACCTAGATGCTTCATTTTCTTAGGCTCCCAAATCCCTAACCTGTAATTAAATCCCCTATCCCAAATCCCTCATCATTACTACTCCCTGTCACCTCCCTCATTTCATAAACCCCTTCGCCCATCTCCCTAAATTTCCCCATCCCATTCCCACTTCCCAAAACTCATTTTTCATTATCGTTCCATCTCCATAGGGTTTTCACACTAACACATATATGGAAGAAGAACATAACATAAAATGTGTTAAGAAACAATGGTCGACATTTTGAATCCCAATGGGGATCCATATTCATTATTCATTCAAAATCCTGTGTTGAAGATGGATCCCCTTTGGGATTCGAAACGTCGACCATTGTTTCTTAACACTGTGGATAATCCGGAAATTTATACAATAAAAGTCAACCACAAAAGATTCAAAACCATAAGAACATAAACTACAGTGAGGGAGAAGAAATAAAGGAGAGGAGGCCAAACAAAGGAGGGAGAATCCTTAGACTTGAGCCAAAATATACCAGGGAACTCATCACATCTCCCATGACTGTGACATGTTTTAAGCATGTAGGATGTTTTGAATTCTGTGAGAAAATACAAAGGGTCCAACACCATCCTATGTTGAGAAGACTATTCATCTCCAATCTCCATGACAACCAGGTAACCTTTGTTGGTGTCACTTTCACTGTGTCCACTGCCATCATATCAGCTGCCACTAGAATCCCAAATGTTGGGGAAAAATGGTTCAAGTAAAAATACTTGGAGGAGAATTACTATGAGCCATACATCAAACCTAGGTACAAGAATGAGATAAAGAGGATATTTCCTTTCTCTCACCTCCTGGACAGATATTCCCCCACGATGAAAATCATCATGAAATACTTTTCTTATGAAGGTAGGTTCTCTAGAATTTACACCTATCATATTCCGCTACTCATGCATTTCACAAGGGTCAAGATGTTTAAAATACCTTATTACCTCTTCCGGATCATTGACAAGATGGCATATATTGTCCATAATAGAGAATATGAGTACCAAATGAATAGTCTTTTTCACCATTCCCTCATCAAAATCATTGTCACCCATCACCTAAAACAAATGAACATTTCATGGATTACTTTCATAGCTAATGACATATTCACTGCTCCACCTAATCAACATGCCCAAGATAACCTTCATCATCTCATCCTTCCACATCCATATCTCCATCTCAGCCCACAATTCATGCATCATCATCAGATCGGTCTCCTTCACCCATTTCACCACCATCATCTCCATTTCACATTGAGGTTGGGTCACCTAGCAGAACTGAGATCAGTGAGCCTAAGAATGCTAATGTGGCTGAGATAGAGCTATTGGAAAAAAAAAACACCAGAGAGGTCACACGCATGTGTTTTCTCCACACATAGTGGAAGGGGCCTTGCCTTCTACATCAATAAAGCAAGTAGACAAAGGGAAGAAAAAGATGAGAGAGGCAAAGATCAGACATGAGGAGGAGGACCTCCATGAGACAGAATAGGATTTTGACCTTGTTGACCTAGATGAGCATGATGATGATGAGATCACTAGCATAGTCATCAAGGAGAAATAAGCCAAGATTAAGGAGCTATAAAGTAATCTTGAGATATATAAATTTTTCATTACCTTTCTTGAGCAGGAGAACCAACAGCTGAAAACAAAGCACTTCATTGATGAGGTGAAATTCATGAAAGCTCAAAGAGAGGCAGAAAAAGCTAAATTATTTCTTGAAGAGACATTATAAACATATGGCGAAACTAATGAGGCAGAAGAACAAGTGCCAAGGAGAAGGCCTAGGACGAGAGGGTTGAAAAGAGCTCTAGAACTAGAGAGGCAAAAGGAGGCTGAGCTTGCTAATCAGCTTACTTTCAATGAACAATTTGCAATGGTAATCAATGAGAACCAGGAGAAATGACTTGAAAGGGCTAACCAACACATAGAGAAGCTTCTAGATAAGGAAAATAGAGATAATTATATATTGAGAAAGAGGGCCAAGCACTATGCCAATAAAAACAAAATTGTAAGGTCAAAACTTAAACAAGCCAATGCAAAAATTAAAGCCTTGATCATGAAAGAAGAGAAAAGGAGGCTTGAAATACCAGTTGAAGCCTCACTTCATGCCTAAACCACATGATCAGCAATCATTTCACCAATTTTAAAAAAAATTGGGTAATTTTTGAAGTTTATTTGTTTTTCAGCAATCCTAGACAGTTGGACTGTCAAGCGCGCAACGCCCTAGGCGTTATGCCCTTTTTTGAGGCAATTTTTGGCCAAATTAAGACCACCAATAGATGAAAAATGATGGATACATTCCAGAAAAAATATTTTCTAGGATTATTTTGGACAACTTGCAGGTGAAAAGGTGAAAAAGCACACATAAAATCAATGTTCCACCTACCTTTTTGCCTTGGCGCTGCACGCCTGACCAGCTGTGGGAGAATCACTTTTTGATGAGGAAAATCAACTCTATTTTGAAAATCAAAGACATATCTGGAAATTAGACTGGATAAGATTTCCAAAAAGCCATCCTAATCCCAATTTGAACACTAGGAAGGCCTCAAAAAGTGGCTTGAAACATGGAGGGTGCTCCTGGCAAAGAGAGGGCGTGCTGGCACAAAAATGGCGTGCTTGACAAATGTCTGATATTTTTCAATTTTCACTGCATTTTTTACTTTAATCCTGGGAAATGATTATTTTACCTGTGTAATTGATGAAATTAAATGTAAATATGATGTGGATAATTTATCTAGGGGTAAATACATTGGCTAAATGTCATCATGAAGTCAAATGAATCAATTTCATTGTAATTAGGGAGAAGTCACTTGGACCTCCCTACACTTCAACTATCAGTTCATATTTTTGTGGATCTCTTCCTCAACTCAAGGATTCAACCCCTGAGGATGAGAGAAAGTGGTTTTTATGCCTATATCATGTAATTTTTAAGTCATTTCACAGGTTGGAATCATTTGGATGTTGGCATACTGATGAGAGACTCTATTGTAATCATTTTGGCAAGGGCTTAATAAAAGTGTTGCAACTATTTCTTTGGCATACTTGTGGTATGGTTGTCTAGAATTTTTTCTTCTCTTATTTCATTTGTATGAATGTATTGTTTGTCCATTTTCCCTTTCATGTCTATTGTATGATCGCTTTCAAGTAAGAGAAATAGAATTCATCTCACATGCTTTGTTTTGGGAAAGTTTTCATAATTTTTTCATCTTTCTTTCAGTTTGGGGAGAATTCATCTTTCATGCTCTTCCTAGCTCCTCACCTCTCTAAATCATTCCATCCCAAGAACCCTAATGTGCTAGCCTTTATACCTACCTTTCCCCATTGAATCTTTGCAACCTTAATCCTATTTGCCCTAGCCTAGCCTCTTTGACCTAATATCCTCATCCAGAAACCCAATCAAATCAAATCAAAACACCTGAACTCATAGCTAGCCTAAAAAAATTTCATCCAACCCTCATGGTTGTTATTTTTGTGGAGAGATCCCTCTCTGACTTGGTAGGGCTAGATACCAAGCCAAATATTGGTCTGTGGTTAGCTCTGTTGGGATTTCTTCTTCGATCTTAGAGATCTGGCGAAGTGATAACACGTGCAACTGGTGACAGAAATGAAAGAGATTCGTCAGGAGGTTAATGAATATGTATGGGAGGCTGATCATAGGCTGAAGTGCACCATCAGATATGGTGGATTTGTCATTGATGATACTCAACATAAGGAATATTTCATTGCTATGCTGCTCCCACATATGCGCCAACCCTTAGGTAAAAAAATATTTCCACACAGGCTAAGGTTGTGGAGGTTGCAATGAACTAGAGGCTACCCCAACACCTGTTGCATAGGGAACTCAAAAAATTCAAAATCAGTTGTAAGCCATGTATATAGAGATTCAAATCCTGTGCAAGGACAAAGGCAAGGAAGTTTGCGCAAAATTTTGGTGTATAAAATGTAAGGCTTCTGGGCACCATAAATATCAGTGTCCTATATTCAACAATTATCGGAATGCTGGAGGTCCTAGTCCATTGAAGATTCATGTATCGTGCACAATCTATCAAATAGTTGGATTACATGACATAGATTCCTGCCCAAGGATTGGAATATATCAACCTGACTTGAAGCAGTTGTTTTGGAGATTATGTTCGTCATTAGGGAATGATGAGCAACATTGGCGCACTTATGATATGATGTTAGATAAAGATGAAATATATAGAATGCAAGCTAAGCCTACATCACCAACATACCCTTATTGGGGTGGAGGATTTTAGGACAGAGGAAGAGGCCGAGGAGGGGGATCAGCTAGTCGTGGAAGAGGACAAGTAATTTTCTATAACTATGGAGATGCTGGTCATTATGCGTGAGACTGTCCTAATCCAGCATGATATTCTTGCAGATATTTTAGACAATTTGATCATGTGATAGAATATTGTCTTGTATTGATTGCTAAAATTTAGGAGAAGAAGACGTTGACTCCAACATAGAATCTTTAGATGGTTAGAGCAGAAACCCTTGAAGACGATCCCATAGTGAATGTGGTTACTAGGAGCGGTGTAGCCACCAATGAAGATAAGGGAAAGCAACCATCCACTTATGTATGAATCCGTAAAGCACCTAAAATCAAATAAGGATTTAATATTCAGTGTGCATATGATACTTTTGTTGAATCGCGGAAAGAATTTTTATAAGGAAGAACATCAACATCAGGAAGACTGATGAAGGAAGCCATAGGAGATGAAGATATCAAACCATTCCTACAAGCATGTATAAAGTTACTGCGCAACAAAAAGGTAGCAGAAAATATTCAAGCTATGATAGATAATAGTGCAGAGAAGGAACAACCGATGGTAGAACAACGAGTAGTCAACAAAATATACAATAATAAGAAGAGAATGGGTAGGGAGATGCATATGACCACGTAGATTGGTACTTATGAGATGGACCAGGTAATTCTAGATCTGGGATCGGATGCTAATGTTATACCTAAGAAAACATGGTAGCGCATGGGAGAGCCAAGGCTGGAGTGATCTACCATTCAACTGTGCATGGACAATCAGCAGAAGATCACACCTTTATGGAGGTTGTCGCAAGTTGTGGTCAATATAGATGGGTTTAAGGTGGTGGAAAAATTTGAAGTCATCCAAATTGTAGATGATAATTATCCTTATCCTGCACTGCTAGGTTTAGATTGTGATATTAACATGGATGGTGTCATAAATATTAAGAAAAGGAGAATGGAATTTGAAAGCAATGGGGTCAAGGTAATCATTCCACTAGATCTGGAAAAAGGACAAAGATATACTGAACCAGCACGCATTGATGATGAGATCGATCAAATCTATAAGCTAACCTTGCGCGAGGAAGATTGGATTAATCCAATAGAAAATGGAAATCTTAAGTGGGAGAAGGATAGCTCTTGTTTTTCGGACTCTGATGAAGAATTAGAAAATTAGAAGAACTGGTTGCATGAGGTATATGTGTTGCGATGTAATCGCGTGACGCTATCTCTATGATGTATAACATTTGAGGTACGCAATTTTCTCCACTATGGTGGATTAATTGATATAAACATGTTTATAGGGGAGCTTGAAAGGACTGTGCCTAAAGGACAAAGATTCCATGATTTGGATCTTGGCTTGCATGATACTCCAGTAAGATGGCGGGAAACTCATAAGGAGAATACGGACATCTAGGAGGAATGTGCACGCATGATAATATCACGGTTTGAATTTCCATTCATTAAAATGGAAGATGTGTACTATGGAAAAGAAAATTCGCACAGACATTTAGTGAGATGGAATCAAGTATGGGGCATAGAACCAAGACCTAAATGGGCCCACATGTTCTTTCACACATTGGGGAAGGTACCTATTGAATGGTATTTGGACACAGAGCTGCGTCGAGGCACTAGTGAATGGTCTGCGTTGAGAGAGAGTTTTATTCTTACATTTAGCTTTGAGAGTGGAATTGATAAGATTAGCCAAGCTTTGATTCCATAAATCATTAATGCACCGATGAAGGAGACTGTGAACTACAAATATTTGGAAATTGTGGAATATAGGGAACAATGTGTGGTTGCTGGAACCTCGATCTCTCACCTTGAAAATGTCAGATAGGTGCGTTCCATGATAAGCCTTGTTGACTACTATAGGAAGCGCATTTCAAACTATGACTTGATAATTGTGCCCATGACTAAATTACTTAGAAACGATGCAACATTCCATTTGGATGATGAATGTTAGAGAATTTTTCAATTATTAAGGGACGTGACGGACACTACCCGATATGCTTTGAATTCCCTGATCAAAAAGCCTGTGTTGGGGGGACGATCTGCAGATGGTTGTCCTTAGCTCTGGAATATTTGTGCAACAAGATGTGATCTACATGTGATAGCTACATGAGGAGGTTGAATGGGTCACACAGGTGTCAGAAACTAGTCCTTGGAACATGTTGACACCTCGAAATTCTCTGCAGCAAATGAAAATACAAAAAATAAAACTCAGAAAATTATTTTTGTTTAAAAATTCGGAGCTTGATCTTTTGCTGAATTTTAGACCCAATAAATCATCAAATCTGTAAATGAAACCACTTCACGAATAATCTTCATGATTTTATCTTTATAATGAGCTATCATGGGCCTCATTTGGCTAAGTAAAACTCCATTTATGAGCTTCTAAAGTTGGTATATTAAAATTGCCAGAAATCTGGAATTTCTATTGCTTGGGCTAAAAATCAGATTTTTTAAATTAAATTCTAATCCTAAATTAGATTATAATATTTAATTAATTAATACTAATTTATTGCAATTATATTATTCATTTAATTTATTTATAATCTAATTCGAAATTAAGTTATAATAATTCAGTTTTCCGTCAAGTAAGTTAGTATTGAGTCAATTTTCATTCATTTGAGTTTTTCTTGACCTAGTTTATTTTTCTGAGTTATTACTTTTTAGTCATGTAATTGTTTGAGTTTTTTATTGTATTGGCCCAATGGATAAGGCATTGATCTGCAAAATCCAGAGTTATGTGGTTCTTGACACCTCTTTCAGAGCTATCACCCCCAATAAGGCCAATGTTGGTGTCGGAATTTTCATACTTCCATCAGTGATCAAAAAAACCCTTTACATATTATTTTAGGGTCTCGCTTAGAAGTTTTTTTCATTTCACCTAGGTTTTCATTCAAAATTTTACTCACTTATGGTAGCCCTAGTCAAAAAAATTCACTCTTCCTCAAAAATTCATACTTGTTGGCCAACCTTCATGTCTTGTGGAGTATACTTCATTCATGAAATTCCATTTCAACATTTTATTATGTCAGTCAAGTCACCATGAAGTCTGGTCACTCATAGCCTTCATTAGGTCTCTAGGTTTCATTCTTCAAAGTCCAAATAAAACACCATTTCATTGCATAAGCTCAGCCAAATTATGAGAGTGACCAAATAATATCCCTTTACCATCTAAAAAGGATTTGCAAGCATGTAAATATGGTTTCCAAAGTTTTAATTTTCATTTGAAGTGTGAGTTTCATTCCAAAATGTATTTTTATTCCAAAAAACAGAGATGTAATTTTATATTATTTATGTAATTTTATGTCAATTTATATGTAATAAGTACTCAACTTCCCAAAGCTTCCAACTCGGTTCCATATGCCAAACAAAGCAATGTCAAAGTGCAATAGTTCTTAGTCTATCAATTGATCAAATGTCGAAGGAAAAAGTCCAAAAGTGTAATGGTATTGTGCAAGGTTTTAAAGGTAAAATTGAACATTGCAAAAGTGGGTTTTAAAGTCATCAAAATCAAATTCAAAGTATTTAAACCCACTAGATATCAATTCAAACCTAATTTTCTCTTGCCATCAACAAAATATCGAGCAACCTCAACAAAAGCACTATTTCCAAATTCAGAGGGCGAAATTTGCAAAACAGAGGTAGTGTTGTGCTCCTGGAAGAAGGAGGGCTCTCCTATGTATTACGTTGCGCGCATGTATTGTACGTTGTGCTCCTGTGTATTATGTTGTGCACCTGTGTTGTACGCTGCGCTCCTAGCAAAGAGAGGGTGTGCCTACGTTGTGCGCTGCACGCTTGCCCGAATTTGTTCAGAACGGCCCAAATCGATTGCCATCGCCTTCAATCTTCAGCAAATGTTGCATTTGACCTCTAACAAGCAAGGCATAAAACACCATCCCTCTCCTTGTCAATTGCATTTTCAATGGTGTTTGAAGTGTTATTACAAAATATAGTGTCTTCTTCATTCTAAACAGTAGTACCATTGTAAAATCCCCAATTACATTTGAATTTCACTCCCTAGCACTTTCATTCCCTTCCCACATCATAATTGACCCTATCCTCACCCCCTATATCACTATCCCTATTTCCCAAAACCCTAAGACCTAGGTGCTTCATTTTCCTAGGCTCCCAAATCCCTAACCTGTAATTAAATCCCCTATCCCAAATCCCTCATCATTACTACTCCCTGTCACCTCCCTCATTTCATAAACCCCTTCGCCCATCTCCCTAAATTTCCCCATCCCATTCCCACTTCCCAAAACTCATTTTTCATTATCATTCCATCTCCATAGGGTTTTCACACTAACACATCTATTGAAGAAGAACATAACATAAAATGTGTTAAGAAACAATGGTCGACATTTCGAATCCCAACGGGGATCCATATTCATTATTCATTCAAAATCCTGTGTTGAAGATGGATCCCCTTTGGGATTCGAAACGTCGACCATTGTTTCTTAACACTGTGGATAATCCGGAAATTTATACAATAAACGATAACCACAAAAGCTTGAAAACCATAAGAACATAAACTACAGTGAGGGAGAAGAAATAAAGGAGAGGAGGCCAAACAAAGGAGGGAGAATCCTTAGACTTGAGCCAAAAAATACCAGGGAACTCATCGCATCTCCCATGAATGTGACATGTTTTAAGCATGTAGGATGTTTTGAATTCTGTGAGAAAATACAAAGGGTCCAACACCATCCTATGTTGAGAAGACTATTCATCTCCAATCTCCATGACAACCAGGTAACCTTTGTTGGTGTCACTTCACTGTGTCCACTGCCATCATATCAGCTGCCACTAGAATCCCAAATGTTGGGGAAAAATGGTTCAAGTAAAAATACTTGGAGGAGCATTACTATGAGCCATACATCAAACCTAGGTACAAGAATGAGAGAAAGAGGATATTTCCTTTCTCTCACCTCCTGGACAGATATTCCCCCACGATGAAAATCATCTTGAAATACTTTTCTTATGAAGGTAGGTTCTCTAGAATTTACACCTATCATATTCCACTACTCATGCACTTCACAAGGGTCAAGATGTTTAAAATACCTTATTACCTCTTCTGGATCATTGACAAGATGGCATATATTGTCCAAAATAGAGAATATAAGTACCAAATGAATAGTCTTTTTCACCATTCCCTCATAAAAATCATTATCACCCATCACCTAAAACAAATGAACATTTCATGGAGTACTTTCATAGCTAATGACATATTCACTGCTCCACCTAATCAACATGCCCAAGATAACCTTCATCATCTCATCCTTCCACATCCATACCTCCATCTCAGCCCACAATTCATGCATCATCATCAGATCAGTCTCCTTCACCCATTTCACCACCATCATCTCCATTTCACATTGAGGCTGGGTCACCTAGCAGAACTGAGATCGATGAGCCTAAGAATGATAATGTGGCTGAGATAGAGCTATTGGAAAAAAAAACACCAGAGAGGTCACACACATGTGTTTTCTCCACACATAGTGGAAGGGGCCTTGCCTTCTACATCAATAAAGCAAGTAGACAAAGGGAAGCAAAAGATGAGAGAGGCAAAGATCAGACATGAGGAGGAGGACCTCCATGAGACAGAATAGGATTTTGACCTTGTTGACCTAAATGAGCATGATGATGATGAGATCACTAGCACAGTCATCAAGGAGAAATAAGCCAAGATTAAGGAGCTATAAAGTAATCTTGAGATATCTAAATTTGTCATTACCTTTCTTGAGCAGGAGAACCAACACCTGAAAACAAAGCACTTCATTGATGAGGTGAAATTCATGAAAGCTAAAAGAGAGGCAGAAAAAGCTAAATTATTTCTTGAAGAGACATTATAAACATATGGCGAAACTAATGAGGCAGAAGAACAAGTGCCAAGGAGAAGGCTTAGGATGAGAGGGTTGAAAAGAGCTCTAGAACTAGAGAGGCAAAAGGAGGTTGAGCTTGCTAATCAGCTTACTTTCAATGAACAATTTGCAATGGTAATCAATGAGAACCAGGAGAAATGACTTGAAAGGGCTAACCAACACATCGAGAAGCTTCTAGATAAGGAAAATAGAGATAATGATATATTGAGAAATAGGGCCAAGCACTATGCCAATAAAAACAAATTTGTAAGGTCAAAACTTAAACAAGCCAATGCAAAAATTAAAGCCTTGATCATGCAAGAAGAGAAAAGGAGGCTTGAAATACTAGTTGAAGCCTCACTTCATGCCTAAACCACATGATCAGCAATCATTTCACCAATTTTTAAAAAAATTGGGTAATTTTTGAAGTTTATTTGTTTTTCAGCAATCCTAGACAGTCTTGTGACAGTTGGACTATCAAGCGCGCAACGCCCTAGGCGTTATGCCCTTTTTTGAGGCAATTTTTGGCCAAATTAAGACCACCAATAGATGAAAAATGATGGATACATTCCAGAAAAAATATTTTCTAGGCTTATTTTGAACAACTTGCAGGTGAAAAGGTGAAAAATCACACATAAAATCAATGTTCCACCTCCCTTTTTGCCTTGGCGCTGCATGCCTGACCAGCTGTGGGAGAATCACTTTTTGATAAGGAAAATCAACTCTGTTTTGAAAATCAAAGACATATCTGGAAATTAGATTGGATAAGCTTTCCAACAAGCCATCGTAATCCCAATTTGAACACTAGGAAGGCCTCAAAAAGTGGCTTGAAACATGGAGGGTGCTCCTGGCAAAGAGAGGGCGTGCTAGCACAAAAATGGCGTGCTTGACAAATGTCTGATATTTTTCAATTTTCACTGCATTTTTTACTTTAATCCTGGGAAATGATTATTTTACCTATGTAATTGATGAAATTAAATGTAAATATGATGTGGATAAGTTATCTAGGGGTAAATACATTGGCTAAATGTCATCATGAAGTCAAATGAATCAATTTCATTGTAATTAGGGGGAAGTCACTTGGACCTCCCCACACTTCAACTATCAGTTCATATTTTTGTGGATCTCTTCCTCAACTCAGGGATTCAACCCCTGAGGATGAGAGAAAGTGGTTTTTATGCCTACATCATGTAATTTTTCAGTCATTTCACAGGTTGGAATCATTTGGATGTTGGCATACTGATGAGAGACTCTATTGTAATCATTTTGGCAAGGGCTTAATAAAATTGTTGCAACTATTTCTTTGGGATACTTGTGGTATGGTTGTCTAGAATTTTTTCTTCTCTTATTTCATTTGTATGAATGTATTGTTTGTCCATTTTCCCTTTCATGTCTATTGTATGATCGCTTTCAAGTTAGAGAAATAGAATTCATCTCACATGCTTTGTTTTGGGAAAGTTTTCATAATTTGTTCATCTTTCTTTCAGTTTAGGGAGAATTCGTCTTTCATGCTCTTCCCAGCTCCTCACCTCTCTTAATCATTCCATCCCAAGAACCCTAATGTGCTAGCCTTTATACCTACCTTTCCCCATTGAATCTATGCAACCTTGATCCTATTTTCCCTAGCCTAGCCTCTTTGAACTAATATCCTCATCCAGAAACCCAATCAAATCAAATCAAAACCCCTGAACTCATAGCTAGCCTAAAAAATTTTCATCCAGCCCTCATGGCTATTATTTTTGTGGAGAGATCCCTCTCTGACTTGATAGGGCTAGATACCAAGCCAAATATTGGTATGTGGTTAGCTCTGTTGGGATTTCTTCTTCAATCTTAGAGATCTGGAGAAGTGATAACACGTGCAACTGGTGACAGAAATGAAAGAGATTCGTCAGGAGGTTAATGAATATGTATGGGAGGCTAATCATAGGCTGAAGTGCACCATCAGAGATGGTGGATTTGTCATTGATGAGACTCAACATAAGGAATAGTTCATTTCTATGTTTCTCCCACATATGCGCTAACCCTTAGGTAAAAAAATATTTCCACACAGGCTAAGGTTGTGGAGGTTGCAATGAACTAGAGGCTACCCCAACACCTGTTGCATAGGGAACTCAACAAATTCAAAATCAGTTGAAAGCCATGCATATAGAGATTCAAATCCTATGCAAGGACAAAGGAAAAGAAGTTTGCGCAAAAGTTTGGTGTATAAAATGTAAGGCTTCTCGGCACCATAAATATCAGTGTCCTATATTCAACAATTATCGGAACGCTGGAGGTCCTAGTCCATTGAAGATTCGTGTATCGTGCACAATCTATCAAATAGTTGGATTACATGACATAGATTCTTGCCCAAGGATCGGAAAATATCAACCTAACTTGAAGCAGTTGTTTTGGAGATTATGTTCGTCATTAGGGAATGATGAGCAGCATTTGCGCACTTATGATATGATGTTAGATAAAGATGAAATATATAGAATGCAAGCTAAGCCTACATCACCAACATACCCTTATTGGGGTGGAGGATTTTAGGACAGAGGAAGAGGCTGAGGAGGGGGATCAGCTAGTCGTGGAAGAGGACAAGTAATTTTCTATAACTATGGAGATGCTGGTCATTATGCGTGAGACTGTCCTAATCCAGCATGATAGTCCTGCAAATATTTTAGACAATTTGATTATGTGATAGAATATTGTCTTGTATTGATTGCTAAAATGTAGGAGAAGAAGACGTTGACTCCAACATAGAATCTTCATATGGTTAGAGCAGAAACCCTTGAAGACAATCCCATAGTGAATGTGGTTACTAGGAGCGGTGTAGCCACCAATGAAGATAAGGGAAAGCAACCATCCACTTATGTATGAATCCGTAAAGAACCTAAAATCAAATAAGGATTTAATATTCAGTTTGCAAATGATACTTTTGTTGAATCGCGGAAAGAATTTTTATAAGGAAGCACATCAACATCAGGAAGACTGATGAAGGAAGCCATAGGAGATGAAGATATCAAACCATTCCTACAAGCATGTATAAAGTTACTGCGCAACAAAAAGGTAGTAGAAAATATTCAAGCTATGATAGATAATAGTGCAGAGAAGGAACAACCAATGGTAGAAAAACGAGTAGTCAAAAAAATATACAATAATAAGAAGAGAACGGGTAGGGAGATGCATATGACCATGTAGATTGGTACTTATGAGATGGACCAGGTAATTCTAGATCTGGGATCGGATGCTAATGTTATACCTAAGAAAACATGGTAGCGCATGGGAGAGCCAAGGCTGGAGTTATCTACCATGCAACTGTGCATGGACAATCAGCAGAAGATCACACCTTTATGGAGGTTGTCGCAAGTTGTGGTCAATATAGATGGGTTTAAGGTGGTGGAAAAATTTGAAGTCATCCAAATTGTAGATGATAATTATCCTTATCCTGCACTGCTAGGTTTAGACTGTGATATTAACACGGATGGTGTCATAAATATGAAGAAAAGGAGAATGGAATTTGAAAGCAATGGGGTCAAGGTAATCATTCCACTAGATCCGGAAAAAGGACAAAGATATACTGAACCAGCACGCATTGATGATGAGATCGATCAAATCTATAAGCTAACCTTGCGCGAGGAAGATTGGATTAATCCAATAGAAAATGGAAATCTTAAGTGGGAGAAGGATAGCTCTTGTTTTTCGGACTCTGATGAAGAATTAGAAAATTGGAAGAACCGGTTGCATGAGGTATATGTGTTGCGATGTAATCACGTGACGCTATCTCTATGATGTATAACATTTGAGGTACGTGGTTTGCTCCACTCTGATGGATTAATTGATATAAACATGTTTATAGGGGAGCTTGAAAGGACTGTGCCTAAAGGAAAAAGATTCCATGATTTGGATCTTGGCTTGCATGATACTCCAGTAAGATGGCGGGAAACTCATAAGGAGAATACGAACATCTAGGAGGAATGTGCACGCATGATAATATCACGGTTTGAATTTCCATTCATTAAAATGGAAGATGTGTACTATGGCAAAGAAAATTCGCGCAGACTTTTAGTGAGATGGAATCAAGTATGGGGCATAGAACCAAGACCTAAATGGGCCCACATGTTCTTTCACACATTGGGGAAGGTACCTACTGAATGGTATTTGGACACAGAGCTGCGTCGAGGCACTAGTGAATGGTCTGCGTTGAGAGAGATTTTTATTCTTACATTCAGCTTTGAGAGTGGAATTGATAAGATTGGCCAAGCTTTGATTCCACAAATCATTAATGCACTGATGAAGGAGACTGTGAACTACAAATATTTGGAAATTGTGGAATCTAGGGAAAAATGTGTGGTCGCTGGAACCTCGATCTCTCACCTTGAAAATGTCAGATAGGTGCGTTCCATGATAAGCCTTGTTGGCTACTATAGGAAGCGCATTTCGAACTATGAGTTGATAATTGTGCCCATGACTAAATTACTTAGAAACGATGCAAAATTCCATTGGGATGATGAATGTCAGAGAATTTTTCAATTATTAAGGGACGTGACGGACACTACCCGATATGCTTTGAATTCCCTGATCAAAAATCCTGTGTTGGGGGGACGATCTGCAGATGGTTGTCCTTAGCTCTAGAATATATGTGCAACAAGATGTGATTTGCATGTGGTAGCTACGTGAGGAGGTTGACTGGGTCACACAGGTGTCAGAAACTAGTCCTTGGAACATGTTGACACCTCGAAATTCGCTGCAACAAATGAAAATACAAAAAATAAAACTCAAAAAATTATTTTTGTTTAAAAATTTGGAGCTTGATCTTTTGCTGAATTTTAGACCCAATAAATGATCAAATCTGTAAATGAAACCACTTCAGGAATAATCTTCATGATTTTATCTTTCTAATGAGCTGTCATGGGCCTTATTTGGCTAAGTAAAACTCCATTTATGAGCTTCTAAAGTTGGTATATTAAAATTGCCAGAAATCTGGAATTTCTATTGCTTGGGCTAAAAATCAGAATTTATAAATTAAATTCTAATCCTAAATTAGATTATAATATTTAATTAATTAATTCTAATTAATTGCAGTTATATTATTCATTTAATTTAGTTATAATCTAATTCAAAATTATGTTATAATTATCTATTAATTAATTATAATTACACTATTAATTTTAATTAATAAAAAACTAATTGAAAATAAAATTAAACTAATTAAAAAATTGATTTATTGATTAATTAAAATATTAAAATATTATATTAATATTATAATTTAAATTATATTAAAATTATAATTAAAATATAATATTAATTATAATATTATATAATATAATATATATTATAATTAATTCAAAATATATGATAATTCAAACTAGGTGAGAGAGAGAGGAGGAGTGGAGTGAGAGTAATAGCCAAACCTTTTGAATAGATATGGAAGAAATATGGAGTAGAAATGGCAAAAGATAGCGGAGGAACTGGCGGTAAAAGCAAGTGACGTGGCAGGTAGTGGTGGGTCCAATCACAAATTGGAATTGGGCATATTTGTTAATATGAGAAACATGTGGTAAGACTTGTGGTTTGTGATTTGCGATATCGCAAATTGCAAAGTCAAAGGCTTTTTGCAAATCGCAGTCAAAGCTTATTATTGCAATATCGGGGATCGGGATTATCGGGGATTGCAAATCGCATTTGGAGGTGGGTAGCGATGAATGTTTGGCAATAACACAATGATATATGCAATGTGCAATGGGAGTGACATGGCGATAGGCAGGTAAGGGTCCCACATGATATCGCATCAGCATTTCGAAAGGATAGCACATGAATGTGGTGAAAATTTTTGCGATGGCCGATATGCGAAAAGGTAAGGGGTCCTACCAAAGGTTTTAAGCGGTGAATTGTTATATATATGATATGTAATATATAATGCGGTTGTTTGATGGGTGGGCGGAGCTATAATCATTAAAATTTCAAACTTTAATATAAGTGGGTTTATAAAGTAATAAGTCCTGAAAGGTTATGTATGTGGGTTTTGGGGATTAAATGGATAAGTTAACTAATGAAATGAAAAGTTTGGATATTTGGGGGAAAAGGTGAAAATAGTAAAAACGAAGTAAAAGTTAATATTTATAATGAATTACTATTTTAAGTACAAGAATTATACTTTATAGTTTTTTTAACCCAAGCGAGAAAATGATCAAAACTTCAAAGGAGTGTCATTTACAAACCGATTGACCAAATGGAGCGAAACAAGTATCGTTGGAAAGCTTGTGAAAAATCGGATTCAATGAAAAGATCAAAATAGAAATCTGACAAAAATGAAAATGGAAAAAAAATTGCAATATAATTAACTTAGTGAAAATCTTAAAAGGTGTTTAAGCACAAATTTTGTAAAAAGGGTCCCCATTATTTGAAGTAAATAAGTAGAAAATGGTGGGGTTGTGTTTTACCACAACAATGGTGACATGCAGGTGAAGAAACAGTTATCTCTGATTAAATATAATGAACTTAAATTTACCCAAAGGTTAAAAATAATGGAAATCACAAAATCGTCTAACAGTAAAACATTTCCATAGGTCCTACATAATATAGATTAAGCAATATGAGTTTGTAAAGATAAGTACTTTAAACAGACTCGAGTAAATGTTTGTAAAGGTAAGATAGGAAATATGTTTTTTAAACTTTCCTCATGTAAAAAATAGAAGAAGGTAGAGATAGGAGTTTTTGATAAATCATGTATCCATTTTGTGATTGTCTCTGACATCACTTTGCTGCCAGTGAGCCTAAAAAATACCCCTAAAAAGTTGTCTTTTATGCCATACAAGCCTCGTCCTACTGTCAGTGAGCGTTCATAGCCCCTGCGGGCTTACTCGTATTTCTCATGCTTCCTCTTTCAATCACTCTTTTGATAAACGCATTTGCAAGATTTTAGTTTATGATGTATTTGAGTGAAAGAGGTGAGATGGAAAATATAGATTTATGTTTAATGGACATAATAATTTTATAATATTTATTCCAAATTATTTCCCTGCAACTATCAATCAGAGGCTTTTTTATGTGGAGGGGTGGGAGGGATTCATTGTATTAAACTCAAATAAGTTCTTTCCTTGAAAAAATAAACTCAATCACTTATAAAGGATGTGCGTTCCTCCATGAAAAATATTTAAAGCAAGATGGATTTATGATTCCATAAATACATGCCTTTAATGATAAATGAAATTCAATTAAATTGATAGAGTAAAATATTTCCCATGTATGTCAACAACTGTAAGGTAAGAAAAAGATCTTTCACATAAGTCATGGAAAATTCACCAAAATCAAATCAAAACTGAAAGCAAAAAGAAAATAATTCCTAAATTAAAGTAAGTAAAGAAATCAGCGAATGAAAAAATAAAAATGAAGAAAGAAAAAACTAAAAGAGAAACAAAATTTAAAAGATAAACTTCAACAAGACTGCTTATATGAATTTTCCAACAAAGGAAAAAATAAAATAAGAATATGTACGTTCATTCCTATGTTGAGAATTTTTTTTATCTTCCAGAGTTATAAGAAATGAGGCTCTAAAAATGTAGAGGGTGAATAGCAGTGATGATAGATAATATGCCGAATGAGAAGTCTATGTCTATTGCAAATTTTCTTCTTCAAGACAAAACTTGCATTAAAGCATGTTAACTATTTTCTAATAAAAGTAATGCTTTAAAGAAATGGACTAGAGATTCAGAAACTCCCCAGTCTAGTTGATTTGATGAGGATCATTATTGCTTCTCTCAAGAATCTCAAAGAACAAAAAGAAATTTTGAAAACTGATCTGGTTGAGATACAAAAGGTTTATGAAGACCTGTAAAAACAGAGTTCAAGGTCAACAAAAAATAACTAAAACAAAAAGTGAAGAAATGAAAATAAATGAAAGTGGGCATATAAAACTTACCATTGGGGAATTGTATTTAACCTTACCTGAGAAAGATGATTTTCTCCAATGCAAGTTAACTTCTTTCTTTAATTAGAATTAAAAGCATGAAAAAGTTTTATTGACCCAAAATCATTATTTATTAAATCTAAAGTAAAACAAGCAGTTAACTAAAAGAAATCATTGGTTCATGTTCAAGGAATCAGGAATAAATCGAATCCATCAGAAATGTTGATGAAGGTATGCTTCTTTATGAATTGTAGCGATGAATATTCTTTTTGCTTCTTCCATTCTGAATTTATATCAGCCCCAAAATATTAAAGTTGATTCAAAACCCCAAATAATGTAATAATATATCAAGAGGACTTGAATTTGTATATGATAAGTATGGAGTGAAATTCAAAATAGAAGAGAAAAAATATGAATTGATCATCGTATAGGTCAGTGCCTTGCCAAATGTTTCGCATTGTGAGATTCTTTGCCATGCATAAATTAAAAGTCGAGACTTCCACCTTTGTCAATATGTGATTAAGCATTTTCTATAATAATTAAAAGATAATGATGGAAAGTTGAATATCTAATTTTATCGCATCAAAATATCTTTAAGCCAAATCTTTATTTGATTTTAGCGGTGCGATATAATTTTTGCGTTGGCAAAGTTGCGATATGAGATTATGCGATAGAAAACTACGATGGAGTCATTGCGATATCAAAAAATAGTCTTATCGGAAGATTAAAGCAGTTCAATAAAAAGGAAAGACCGATATTATTCTTGCGATAATGAAAATGTGATAAATGACTTGACTCATTGGTGGGACCAACTTTATTTTTTATAAGAGATCGGCGATCAACAGATTTAAGTGCGAAATGCAATATTGTTAATGTGTCGATGTGTGATGAAAAACGGACCCAATATTTTTATTATATGGATTTAATTTCATATCGGATCCGGAATATCAAAAATTTTAAACATATGCCCCAACCAGACTTTTGATTTATGAACGGACGCGATATCTATATATTAAGAGGATTTAAATGCCATATCGGGTCCAGGTTTATGCGAACATCACAATTTTTGGAGAACTCAATTTATGGGAAAATGAGCGAGAAGGAATATCGGATTTTATCACATCAAAGGTTTCTTATCGGGAAATGGTAAGATCAGCTTCTGATCAAGTATTGCGATATCGGAATATTATGATATGGATGATGCGATATCAGAAGAAAAGTTCATCGGAGATTAGAGGGAATGGGAATTCGGGGGATCGAAGATATTTGGAGTATGCTCATTTGAGAACCTTCGATATGCGAATTGTGATATGTTACATGCCATATGCAAGGCCAGTGATTTCTTAAAGTATTCAATTCAAACCATAAAGTGAATTATTTAACTTTGCTTTAAAATAAATAACCCTTTAATAATTTAATTAACTGTCGGAAATTTTGATTGGAAATTAATTTATCAAAAATTTCTTATAAAGTGCGTTGTGATATATAATGATCTGATATGATTCCTCTGAAAATTTATTAAGTCTTATCAGGATTTCAATAAATATAAGCAAAACTAGATATCCTTCAAATTTCAGACGAAATCATAAATACTTCCCTAAACATGTTGCGGATTTGAAAAGATCTACTTGCTTGTTTATCTTGAGTCTTCATAATCAAGTCAATGAAGACCTACAAACAAAACAAAATAGCAATAAGAAACAACCTTTGAAAATTAAAACTAACAATAGATGATGATGAACCTATAAACATATACTTGGAAGAATTTTGATTGTAAGTTTACCTAATGGATCTTGAAGTTCTCCCAAATTTTCTCAAAATTTTCATATGTTCAACATCACCTACTTATTTGATCTAAAAATGCTAAGTAATGATTTTTTTCAAATTGCATCCTTTCCAAAATTACATCAGAAGACAAGAGTGGTAAAAATGAGTTCTTAGAATTATTTGTGAATCAAAAAATCATCAAGTGAAAGAAAATTCCTGGAATTTCTTCATGTATGATCAATGTTATGAATTGTGAAAAACAAGAAAATTGAAGGCTTAACAAATAAGTATGATCTGATAATTCAAGAGCTTCTAAAATTCTCTAAGCTGCTTTTCTACAATTGAAATGGGATGCCCAAAATAAATTGGATTCATTACTTGTTTTATTGAAAATCTAAAATAATGAAATAAACGCAAACATAAAAGAAAAGTAATCTATTCCTATTTCTTACTTAATGAAGGAAACATGACTAGGTATAGTCATACTTCCAATGTAACCATTTTCTCATTTTAATTCCTGCATGTATGTACATGTCAAACATTAGTAACAAAAATGAAAATATAATTAAACTACGAAAACTAAATCTGAAAGAAAAATTTATCTTTATTGTTAGTAGCTCATTCACCATTACCTTCTCTTGAAATGTCCTTTCCAACTGAATTTCAATTGGATCATAGAAATCTGAATGCATTTCCATTATTGAGTGGGAAAGGTTTAAAAGAGAAGATGACAAGCCAGATTGTAGAAATGATCTTTCATAAACAATGACCTGTGTGATTTTGTTATTTTTATGTTCAAGTGCTAAATTATTAATGATTTTCCGAGAAGGAAAACTTTCCAAATGTCTTTCAAATGGATTAACGAAAAACGGATGGAAGTCTGATAGATCCAACAGAAGATTATTAACTGAATTAGATTGTTGGTCATAAAGTGAAAATATATTGCGTTGTTGGCACGGCTCTTGAGAAGTAAGAAGTAATTGATAAGGAATGAACATCAATTGAAATTGGAAGTTTAATAATTCTTGATGTTCATAATTATAATTTGAAACTTCATTTTTCCATTGAGGTAATGCATTAAGTGAGTGTTCAAAATTGAGCTGCTCAATATGCTAGCAGAAAGTATCTACAAATCTACGACTAAAAATAGAAAATAAATCTAAAGTTAAAAATAAATGATGAAATAATAACAAAATTGAATTATAGTTTACACTAGTGTTATAATTATTGTTACAACACAATTGGGACTAACTTAAAGCTACTTCCTCTTCACAAGAATTGGGCAGAATAATGCAATTAGAATGATTGTTGATACCCACTTGTGAGTTAGAGAGAAGTCTATGACCCTGAATGGGAATGTGAGATTGATAATTTTATATAAATCATAGATTGGAATGGTTTCTTGAATGTTGAAATCATGAATTTGATTAATTGTTTAAAAATGAGAATTATTTGAAACAACTTCTCAATTAGATTGTTCTTCATTTTCACATGTGATTAGACTTTGATTATGAGGATTCAATTGTAAATAAGACAAATCAATATCCTCAATGTCAAAGTAGCTATCATATATGAACTTATGAAATTCATTAGAATTCCCTTCGATCTTACCTAATGTATCAAAAAAAGAAGGAATATTGAGCTCATGTTCATTAATGCCACAATAATGATCATTAATTAATTCTTTATCCTGATAAAAATTAATTGGGAATTCATTCAAATCAGCCTCTCCGTTTTCCAAAATATCAATAATATAATGAGAGAATAAATTGCTATTAGAAAAATTATCAGGATAAAGGGAAAAATATGAATCTGAAACAATGCATTTGAAAATGTCTCTATTTGAAAACTCTTGTGCATTTTCTTCATTGCAAATTTAATATTTAAGATCATTTACTTGGCTACTTATGCTTTCTTGAGGAATGTTGCTTTGTTGTCCTAAATTTGGCATTTGTTCATCGTAAAAGAATTAAGAAATTTGTACAGCAGATTGTGTATTATTGGAAACTTTAATTGCTGCTTCTACTTGTCAGATTATGCTCTGATTTTCTGATTCTAACTCATACCGATTTTCAGATTTCAAAGCGGTATCTTCTTCAAGAGTGTTGCTAATATCTTCTTGCATTTGATTAGTGAAATTTTCCAAGCTTTGTGATTGAAATTCATTGACATGTGAAGATGCACCTTAATCTTTATCAATATTGTAGGAAATGTGCAGTAATTGAAGGAATTGATTATACAAAATAGAGGTCATTTCATCATCATTTGTTTGTACCTCCATATTGGAATTCTTACTTATGTCAATGAAATTAGAAGGCGATTGATCAAAGTTTGAAATAATTTCACATGGATTATGAATGGAAGGAAAAGAGAAAATATGTTCAAACCAATCTAATAATTCTTTTTTCGAAGGTTTATCTTCCATTTTAAATTTTAAACAATTTAAACGAAACCTGATGGTAAAATCAATTAAAGACTCACCTTCAAACCTTTGTAGATTTTCAAAATTGTCACATACCTGTTCGTAGATATATCCATCAAAATTACAAAGGAAGGTTGTTATAAATTGTTCCCAAGTGTCGATTAAGGCAACTGGAAGTGATTAACACCAACTTCTAGCTTTTTTCAAGAATGTAAGAGTAAAAATCCTGCACAAAATACCTTCATCAATTTCCTGATAATCAGAATTTGAAAAAAATTGAATGAATTGTAAAGCATGATTAAATGCAGAAATATTCCTCTTGCCGTTAAACTTTACCTGAGACAAGTGTCTTACTATTTCTGGTGGAGTATTGGAAGATGCGTGTCCAGAAATACAACTCCAAATTGGAAGTTTTAGATGAGCCATTGTAATAAAAATAAAATGTTAGAATAAAAAGTCTCCAAATTAAAACAAGTCCCAAGCCCTCCTAGCGCCAAAATGTTGAGGTCTCGAAATTCGCTGCAACAACATGGGGATGACCACCCGTTCTGGACCTTAAAGCAGTTCATTTTCCGTTTTGAATGGTGGCTCTGACTAGTTTAACTAGGTCCAGTTACCTTCTCTCAATCTCCATTGGCTTAAAATATAACTTTTTTCTGCCAATGGGAAGAGACATCAGATCATTTTTCTTGTTGATATGGCAAGAAAGTGATCTTCAAGCTAATTTGGGCTTAGCCAAGCCACATTTAAATTTTTTCCTCTTTAGGAAGAGAACTTTTCAGGGATGTAAAATTTAATCTATATGCAAAATTATTCTAAGATGCAAACAAAAGGAACTATATTAATCCTATCTCAATTAGGCATATATAGATCTATCCCAA
The DNA here is from genome assembly GCA_034641835.2 of Pinus albicaulis. Classification (NCBI taxonomy): domain Eukaryota; kingdom Viridiplantae; phylum Streptophyta; class Pinopsida; order Pinales; family Pinaceae; genus Pinus; species Pinus albicaulis. The sequence continues at coordinate 1,445,146,177 of CM076572.1, read as the reverse complement.
CTGAGAGCAAGATATTTTAAATAATTTGGATTTAAATATGTCTAGATTATAATGAATATCAAGCTAACGAATTAGTTCAATTAACTAACATTATGAATACCAAACACATCCTATCTAGAGACATCTTAATTGAAATAATCAATCAACAACACTCACGAAAAAGTTCTCAAAATGATATTGATCATTTAATCAGTAACTTGAATAATTAAACAATAATATGCGGAAGAAGTTCACAACATATCAGTATTCAATAAATTAGTTTTATAAGACAGATTTATAAGTAAATAGTTACTCAGAAATTAGAATTCAGCCCATAATAGTAGAAATAAATAATAACATAAAATTGAGGCAAATTACTCATACCGACAAAAGAGCACAAATATGGAAGTAAATTAACACATTCCTGTTATCATAAAATGAAACCAACATTTAAAATAATACTATTATAAAGACCAATTTGTTAAGTCCATTTCTCTAGCTCCAGTCTCTAACAGTCTTTTACAATTCCTAAACTTCTGCTTTCAAAATCAGAGCTACAATAGTGCAAAATATGTTCATTATACATAACTTAGAATGTAAAAGAAAAACCTCAATAATCCCCAGATCTAAGATTCCTTTCCTCACACCTACAACTCTAAATTCCTATTACATAAGTGCTTTTAGAATTCTAGAATTGCAGAGGAGAGAAGCCTATATTACATTTTGAAATCTGCTATTTATAATATTTACAAAAGGATTTCTTCATAAGAAATTTTGTTTGAAGAGTGGTTGGTTCAATCAATTTTCATTAGTTCAAATCATATTATTCAATTTCTAGAGTCTTCTCATTGATTGAAAACTTATTCTTCTCATCTCTTCAACTATTTCCCTGCAAAAATAAAACAAAATTAAAATGTAAAAATAAAATTAAAATGCCAAATCTAGAAATTAAAATAAATCCAATCAAAAATTAATTAAATAAATAATTGAAAATGAAATCTAAGCTTTCTTTTGATTTATGTGATGATCTAATTGGTCAAGGAGAACATAGAAGAATTAATATGCACTTAGAAGAAGTTGCAAATGAAAATACAAAGAATAAAATTTAGTAAATTAATTTTGTTTAAAAATTCAGAACTTGATATTTTTCTGAATTTTAGACCTAATAAATGATCAAATATGTAAATTAAACTATTTCAAGAATAATCTCCATGATTTTATCTTTCTAACGAGTTTTCATAGGCCTCATTTGGCCAAGTAAAACTCCATTTATGAGCTTCTAAAGTTGGTATATTAAAATTGCCAGAATCCTGGAATTTCTATTGTTTGGGCTAAAAATCAGAATTTTTAAATTAAATTCTAATCCTAAATTAAATTATAATATTTAATTAATTAATACTAATTAATTGCAATTATATTATTCATCTAATCTAGTTATAATCTAATTCTAAATTAAGTAATAATTATCTATTAATTAATTATAATTACATTATTAATTTTAATTAATAAAAACTAATTAAAAATAAAATTAAACTAATTAAAATAATGATTTATTGATTAATTAAAATATAAAAATATTATATTAATATTATAATTCTAATATAATATTAATTATAATATTATATAATATAATATATATTATAATTAATTCAAAATATATGATAATTCAAACTAGGTGAGAGAGAGAGGAGGAGTGGAGTGAGAGTAATAGCCAAACCTTTTGAATAGATATGGAAACAACATAGAGTAGAAATGGCGGAAGATAGCGGAGGAACTGGTGGTAAAAGCAAGTGATGTGGCAGGAAGAGGTGGGGCCAATCGCAAATCACAATCAGGCATATTTGTTAATATGAGAAACATGTGGTAGGACTTGTGATTTGCAATTTGATGTCACAAATCGCAAAGTCAAAGGCTTATCGCAAATCGCAGTCAAAGCTTATTATCACAATATTGGGGATCGGGGTTATCGGGGATCGTAAATCGCATTTGGAGGCGGGTAGCGATGAATGTTTGGAAATAACATAGTGAGATATGCGATGTGCGATGGGAGTGACGTGGCGGTACGCAGGTAAGCATCCCACATGATATCGCATCGGCGTTTCGGAATGATAGCACATGAATGTGGTGAATATTTTTGCGATGGCTAATATGCAAAAAGGTAAGGGGTCCTACCAAAGGTTTTAAATGGCGGTTTGTTATATATAGGATATGTAATATATAATGCGGTTGTTGGATGGGTGGGCAGAGCTATAATCATTAAAATTTCGGACTTTAATATAAGTGGGTTTATAAAGTAATAAGTCCCGAAAGGTTATGTATGTGGGTTTTGAGTATTAAATGGATAAGTTAAAAAATGAAATGAAAAATTTGGATATTTGGGGAAAAAGGTGAAAATCGTAAAAAAGAAGTAAAAGTTAATATTTACAATAACTATTTTAACTACGAGAATTAAAATATTGGTATACTTTATACATTTTTTTAACCCAAACAAGAAAATGATCAAAACTTCAAAGGAGTTCCATTTACAAATCGATTGACCAAATGGAGCGAAACAAGTATCGTTGAAAAGCTTGTGAAAAATTAGATTCAATGAAAGAATCAAAATAGAAATTCGACAAAAATGAAAAATGGAAAAAATTGCTTAGTGAAAATCATAAAATCTGTTTAACCAAAAATTTTGTAAAAAGGGTCCCCATAATTTGAAGTACATAAGTAAAAAATGGGGGGGTTGTGTTTTACCACAACATAACAATAAATCTGGAAAACACATCTTTATTACCATTTATGGGATCATCTATGTTGCATTTAATGAAGGTATCTTTACAGATTTGGGACCGTTTTGTCATTTATGGAGACACGTTAATGCAGAAGGAGTCGTTGAAGACGCACCCCAAGTATAAATATGACCTACGGGATCACAACATTTGCCTTTGATTTCTGAGTGAATTCTTTGCTTTGAGCTCCCTAATTACCGCTGCATACTCTGTGTCTATGTTTAATTTGGATCTGAGGTTCGAGGAAGCTTTGTGTCGTGCAAGGTTGGGATACGTAACTCCTGGAAGTATGATGGCCACAAGACCTGGAGATGACCCTACTGCGCCTAAAGTCCCTATTAGTCAAACGCTTGTGCCCTCCAAGTTTAAGAAGGGGCAATCTTCTGATACTAGAAAATCACTGAGGGACAAAACCTTCAAGTCACGCTCTACATCAGATGAGCGGCTGAAGAGGCCTATGGCTGAGGTCCTTGCAACCACTGTGGAAGGAAAGGAGGATGTGGTCGAAGTGGCCCTGTTATCACTCAGGTTTTCCTAGAAGTTGTGTAAGAGGAAAGTATACCCGAGGTAACCACAAACCAACCTTTTAGATGCAGAATCTAGCCAATCTGCATCCAGAGAGGGCTCTCTCTTTATGATTTATCTTTGTTTTTGAATGATTTTAGGCTAGTTATAGATGCAAAGTTTGTTTTGGGAAAATGGTGAAATCCACAAACTAAGGGCAAGGTTGAGGGCTTTCATTCCATTGGGCTATGGAGTCAAAGGATGGCTTTACTGGATTTCTATTCTAAACACAAGATGGTATTACGGGGCAAGATAGCTAGACAGAGAACAATCCTTAAAATTTAAAGTGGATGGGATGATCTTGAAGGGATGAAAGGCAGCTAAGAATCTTTCACCATGTTCAAAAGAAGGAAATGAGATGACTACAAACAAAGAGCAATGAAGAATTCTTTATTACAGTAATCAACAGTGTTTAAATTAGCGAAGCAAGAGCATTTAATAATTCATGCTTATAACTAATTTAGAAGAAAACATTAAGAATAATAACATTTGAAAACAGAGTACAATTAAGCAAATTCTGTTTCAATCCTTTATGTAAATTATTCAGAAATGGATATGATGGTATTATAAACTAATATAAAATTTCAGACAAAAGGTAGAAACACTTATTGAACTGTAGTCCAACACATGAATCCTGCAACAAGTCCCGCGCTTTCAAATCGTCATCCAGCAAGCCACAAGTAAATTTCTCCAAGAGCTTTTATTCCGAAAATCTCAATGTTACAGCAGAGTAATAGAATCCACCCTCAATACTCTCTTTGAGGGTTTATTTATACAAATTCTAAACTAAAATATCTTGAAACAAATATCAAAATTGGTTCACAAATCTCTCCAACTATTTACATAAATAGAACTAAAGTAAAGGACACTCAAACTATTTGGCACTATTTTTGATGGATAAGTGATGACAAAGAGGAGAATTTGAATTTGATCCAACTCTTATTTGATGATGAGGCATCCAAGTCACTAACTGCTTCCCTTTTTTGTGCAATCTGCTCCAACAATTCTGCAAACTTTGGGTCCAATGATATCTTCGTATTTCTCAATCCGTAATAGATATGTAAAAAGTGAAAGAGGTTATTGTGGATAAATATGTTGGTGAGATAAACCTCTTTCACTTTCCTAAAATTCCTCTCCATCTGTGCATAATATTCTCTGTAAAAAATATGTGTAAAACAGAGTTTTACAGAGTCTGAAAAATGGCCTGTCAAGATGCGCATGTATCTCTCATTATAAAGCCACTGTGCAAAAACTGAGATAGGTTTTTGTAAATGGATCTCTTAGGAACAAACACCTCCTTCAGTTTTGTGAAATGTATTTCTAATTGGCCACAATATTCTCTGAAAAATGATGACTTGACTGTAATTTTCTGCAAAAAGTGCTTTTCAACATTGTTTAATATTTCCAAAACCATAATAGCTGTTAGGAAAGTGGGAGAGGTTTTTGTAGATGGTACTCTTAAGAACGTAAACCTCCTTCAGTTTTTCAAAATTCATCTTGTATTGGTCACAATATTTTCTGCAAAATAATGACTAAAACATGTAATTTCTGCAAAAATGTTCCTTCTTGTTATGTTTTTTCATCTTTTTACTTTCTTGCTCTTTTGATTGTTTTACTTTCACTTTAGACAAACTTCAATTTTGGTGAAAGTACTTTCATTTATTTTTACCATTTTACTGCCTCTGTAACTTCATTTTTACTGTTTACCTTTGACTGCTCTGTAACTTCATTTTTACTGTTTACCTTTGACTGCTCTGTAACTTCATTTTTACTGTTTACCTTTGACTGCTCTGTAACTTTGTTTTGACTTTTCACTCTGACTTTTACCTGATACACTTTATCCATTGATACTCTTTGATTTTGATACGCTTTGACTTGGGGATAAAACTACTTTCTGATTTGGATCATAATTGGCATGATAGCAGTGGATAATTTCTGGGAAAATAAGGACTGAGGGGATGAGATATCTCGGGAAATTGGATTCCCACAACCCTACAAGATCTTGCCCCTTTGAGTATTCGTCTCTGCAGGGACAGAAGCTCAAACGGGGACTTTCATCAAAATGCAGGTCTTTTATTTGGAAATCTTCATCTATCAGAGGTAAATAGTCCAATTCACGGTGAGGAGCATTCAATGGAGTGATATTTAGAGCTGTCGGGACCTCCATTTTGGTTCTTGTGGATTCAAAATGGAGGTTTTCGTTTTTTCTTACAGACCGGACGGGATATATGAAACGGAGGAAATTGGAACAATTTACAGGTTTGAGGGGCAATTTCACAGGTTTAAAATCTTCAGGGAGGACTCAGCAATGATTTTTAACCACTTTCTAATCGAAAAAACAAAGGAAACTGAGTTTTTCGTGCAGTCAGGGCGTAAAGGATAAATACATGTTTTTAGACGGAAAATGGTTCTTTAACAGGTAACAGGCAATGGCGGAATTGTTCTTCAGCACAGGCGCAGTGGAATTTTGGGGCGAAATGGTCAATTACAGCGGAAATTTTGAAAATCGCAGCGGGAGCAACGTTCTTCTCAGAATAATGAAAATGACTAAAAAACACGAAAAATGGCTTATTTACAAGTTAAAAAGGGTTTTTTGTTTTTTTCGAGGTGTGATGTCATGGTAGTACGGGATGACGTGTGCAGAGTCGGGCGGTAAGTGGTAAGCGGGAAGTCCCCGCACCGCTTTTGGTCGAGGGCGGTATTGATCGCGGGGGGAGCGATTCCATAGGATAATCGCCACGTGGATTGTCTGACTAGTCAAAACCACCCATCCCCCGCTGGTTAAAGAACTCACACGAGATGGGCAGCGGGATCAACGCTGGCCGTTGATCTGCGGGAGGCTGATCCAACGGCTGGGGTGATGGGAAGATGGGCGGAGGTTTCATGTGGGCCCCGTCGTACTTTTAAACACTTTTAAATGTTTTTAATCGCTCCGGGGGCTTTTTAACTGGTGGAAATAGTTATTAATTAGTCCAGATGACTTAATTAATCCTATATACAAAAGAAAGGGGTTGCGGCGGGGTTGGCTTAAGTGGAATGCCACGTGGACGGACGGACCACGGTGGCACAAAACTTTCGCAACGTTTTATTGATGTTTTTTTGGTATTAAACATACATATTGTATGTCTAAAGTTTTTGTATTATATTTTTATTATATGATGAATTAATTAACACAACTAAATCACCATAGGGGCGGGATTAATGTATATTGCTATTTTTTAACCAAAGGGCTTGTAGCGGGTTTTAATGAATTTTGGGGATATAAATACTTTGGTTAAAACCTTATAATAAATGGGTTTTGGGGATATTTATAAAAAGGGGAGTTATATACTTAGGATAAGGTATTTTATTTAGGGATTTAATACAATAGAGTTAAATGTTAATATGGTAAAGGACAAGGAAAATCAAAACATTTCTGTACATCTAAGAAAGTGATAACTTGTGAAGTGAATTGCAACATTTTATCTTCAACACTTAATCTTAGAATAACAAGTTGTTTTGAGGAATTTTTATGGAATTTTGCATCAGTTTTCCAAGTAAAATAGGATTTTACTTAGGAAAAAGTTAAAGATGGAAGATAACAATGATAAATTATTTCAAGTGCTTAGGTCTTTTTTGATCATTAGGCCGAGGGTCCGGTCCCTCCAGAAGTCAAGGAAATGCCTTGAGCCCTTTTGATCTCCAAATACCTTAGTACTTTTTGGGGGAAATTAGTAAAACTCTTGAGGGGGAAAAATGATGAGGGAGGTTAATGAATTTGACTTTTCTTGCTGTGATTTTCCAGTGTATTTCCTGCTTTAGTACTTGTGATGAAAGTAAATGATTAACCAACATGTAGCAGCACCATTCATCAGAAAACACTTTGCAGCACCATCTACCTACCCTATCTACTTAACACTACCATTTTCTCTTTTTTATTAGGGTGCATTTAGACTTGCAAACCCTGATCAATCTTTTCTTTTTACATGATGAATCTATCTATTTCTACCCTTATTACATCCAAGGGCTCAGATTAAGCTGTTGAGCACCTTTTTATTTACTCTACCTATCTACTTATCTGCCAAGATTAAACTGTTTGGCTAGATATTTATTCTCTAATCTATAACATGAAATTGAAATATGTCTAAGCCAAGTTTAAGCAGTTTGACTTATTCATGAATTGTGGCAAAGGTTTGACAAGCTGCACACAATTGCTTTATTACAAAAATGAAATAGTAGTGGCATTTGGATTTGCACACTTTCCTTGGTCTATTTTTTGCTTGGGGTTCATTTCTTTCACTTTTTGACCATTTTATTTTTCTTACCCTTTGATTTTTCTTTTAGGGTATACCCTCTTTACATTTTTTAAATTTTTTGATTTTTTGGTTTTTCAAGAATATGGAACACCTTTGCTCAAGAAAGAAGGTTTGAACATATTCCATAATTCAATCAAGACAATCATGAAAGATGAAACCTATTGATATAGGAGGCTAACACTGGCTCCACTTGGGGATGGCTTTTCCTTGTGGAAAGTCAAGAACAGCAGGTCAGATGCCTCAACATGTCTTCAAACTGAACTATGTAATCTCCTTCTTTTGGTAGCTTTATTGTACATATGATAGTGCAACTTCTGAAGCTTAGGGCCTTCACTTCGGGCTTCAACTTCAGCAATTCACCATCCATTCAAAACTTAAAACTTTGTTTCCCAGTTGGAAATCTTCTGCCTTGTTCCAATCCCAAACATGCATTTGCTGTGGTTGAAAATCTTGAATTGAATATAGTCCTTTTTTTGCAACCTGAAATCTGATCTAAAACAGCACACAAAAAATTTCAAACCAACTTAATGAAAAACTAGCTGAAAATTGAAACACTAAAAAAAATTGCTCAAAATTCTGAGCTTATTGGCACTCATTTACCTATTCTAATCTACTAAAATCTTATTGAATCAGGTAATACAAAAATGCCATTGAAGCCAATCAAGTAGCTGTAAAAATAAATGGACAACTTGATTGCTTGTGATCAAAATTGGAAGTAGGTTATGATCATGTGCCTTTATAATAAATGATATGATGTGTAAAGGCCACTTTTGATGTATTTGATCCTTATAGAGAAAACATGTTTGCAAATTTAGGCTCAAAAGATTTTCCATATAATCTGATATAGGATCAATAAAAGCATGATATATGTTATTTACTTCTAGGCCTTCAATGACTAATTGTTCAATTGAATTATGAGTATTAGACCATGAACTTATTTCTTCAGTCTTGTGTTTGAAAGAATAATCATCTTCAATATGCAAGTCAAAAGATAGTACAATTTCCTCTTGCTTTGGAGAAGGAAGATTTTCAAAGAACTCTTTAGGATTTCGGAAATTGTATGGCTGAATTTGAGAATGCAAAAGTTTGATTTCATTTTCATAATTTTCAGAAATTATATCAAGAAGCCATTTTTTAACTCGAGGAGAACATTTTCTTGATTTAAAAAGAAGAAAGAAATCTCTTAGAAAATCCTCATCAAACTGAATTTTTGATAATTCATCCCTGAATTCATTTAAAATTTCATCAAATGAAAGATTTTCCACAAACCCTGTCATCCAGTATCATTATTAATGCTTTGGACTATGGATTATTTGGTTGTGGAATTTCTCTGAAACTTGAAGCTCTGGATCTCTGATCTACGGTGTCTTGATTGGAAAATGATATCAAAAGAGTTAGAAGAATGATGCTCAAATGTGCATGGAGATTTTATATTTACAATTTTCAAAAGAGATAAATTAAAAACTACTCTAAGTTCTTCTCTAAAATACAATATACATTGGAAAAATCTATCAATTTAGAAAGAACATAATGTCTTGGATAACAATCCAATTTGAAAGCCTGATCTTTCCATATTGTTCTTCCAGGTTCATTCCTCCAGTGGAGTCTTAGTAGTGAAATTGATTTTGGAGTCGCCAGGTGGATGATTTTAACCTTTGTGTGTCTGATCCCTGTCCACCATCATAGATCAGATCTAAACCTGTAAAACATTTCTGAAGAAAAAGTTAGCTCTTCAGGAAACCAAATTTTTTGTGAATTTTCAAAACAACTTCTACAAATTCTTCAAGAAATTTAAGATTTTTGATTAAAATTTTCTCAAAGATTTATTAAACTAGAGAGTCTGATTGAATGTTTGAAACTAAGGTTCAGAATATAAGCTAAATCAGAGATAGACTGAAGCAGCATTTATTTACTATGCAGTTGCAGAGCAAAAGAATTTCAAAGGCTACCTGGCTGATCTTCAGACTCTGTCTATAGCTTATAAATCAAACAATAGTATCAATAAAATGATTCAGGTCCCCAGTATGGTCGCCACTATGTTATCACTCAGGTTTTCCTAGAAGTTGTGTAAGAGGAAAGTATACCCGAGGTAACCACAAACCAACCTTCAGATGCAGAATCTAGCCAATCTGCATCCAGAGAGGGCTCTCTCTTTATAATTTATCTTTGTTCTTAGAAGGTTTTAGGCTAGTTATAGATTCAAAGTTTGTTTTGGGAAAATGGTGGAATCCACAAACTAAAGGCAAGGTTGAGAGCTTTCAGTCCATTGGGCTATGGAGTCAAAGGATGGCTTTACTGGATTTCTATTCTAGACACAAGATGGTATTACAGGGCAAGATAGCTAGACAGAGAACAATCCTTAAAATTTAAAGTGGATGGGATGATCTTGAAGGGATGAAAGGCAGCTAAGAATCTTTCACCATGTCCAAAAGAAAGAAATGAGATGACTACAAACAAAGAGCAATGAAGAATTCTTTATTACAGTAATCAACAGTGTTTAAATTAGCAAAGCAGGAGCATTTAAGAATTCATGCTTATAGCTAATTTAGAAGAAAACATTAAGAACAATCACATTTGAAAACAGAGTACAATTAAGCAAATTATGTTTCAATCCTTTATGTAAATTATTCAGAAATGGATATGATGGTATTAAAAACTAATATAAAATTTCAGACAAAAGGTAGAAACACTTATTGAACTGTAGTCCAACACATGAATCCTGCAACAAGTCTAGTGCTTTCAAATCGTCATCCAGCAAGCCACAAGTAAATTTCTCCAAAAGCTTTTATTCTGAAAATCTCAATGTTACAGCAGAGTAATAGAATCCACCCCAAATGCTTCCAAGAGTGGAGTATTTATACAAATTCTAAACTAAAATATCTTGAAACAAATATCAAAATTGGTTCACAAATCTCTCCAACTATTTACATAAATAGAACTAAAGTAAAAGACACTCAAACTATTTGGCACTATTTTTGATGGATAGGTGATGACAAAGAGGAGAATTCGAATTTGATCCAAATCTTAGTTGATGATGAGGCATCCAAGTCACTAACTGCTTCCTTTCTTTGTGCAATCTGCTCCAACAATTCTGCAAACTTGGGGTCCAATGATATCTTCGTATTTCTCAATCCGTAATTGATATGTAAAAAGTGAAAGAGGTTATTGTGGATAAATATGTTGGTGAGATAAACCTCTTTCACTTTCCTAAAATTCCTCTCCAGCTGTGCATAATATTCTCTGTAAAAAATATGTGTAAAACAGAGTTTTACAGAGTCTGAAAAATGGCCTGTCAAGATGCGCATGTATCTCTCATTATAAAGCCACTGTGCAAAAACTGAGATAGTTTTTTGTAGATGGATCTCTTAGGAACAAAAACCTCCTTCAGTTTTGTGAAATGTATTTCTAATTGGCCACAATATTCTCTGAAAAATGATGACTTGACTGTAATTTTCTGCAGAAAGTTCTTTTCAACATTGTTTAATATTTCCAAAACCATAATAGCTGTTAGGAAAGTGGGAGAGGTTTTTGTAGATGGTACTCTTAAGAACATAAACCTCCTTCAGTTTTAAAAAATTCATCTTGTATTGGTCACAATATTTTCTGCAAAATAATGACTAAAACATGTAATTTCTGCAAAAATGTTCCTTCTTGTTATGTTTTTTCATCTTTTTACTTTCTTGCTCTTTTGACTGTTTTACTTTCACTTTAGACAAACTTCAATTTTGGTGAAAGTACTTTCATTTATTTTTACCATTTTAATGCCTCTGTAACTTCATTTTTACTGTTTACCTTTGACTGCTCTGTAACTTCATTTTTACTGTTTACCTTTGACTGCTCTGTAACTTTGTTTTGACTTTTCACTCTGACTTTTACCTGATACACTTTATCCATTGATACTCTTTGATTTTGATATTCTTTGACTTGGGGATAAAACTGCTTTCTGATTTGTATCATAATTGGCATGATAGCAGTGGATAATTTCTGGGAAAATAAGGACTGAGGGGATGAAATATCTCGGGAAATTGGATTCCCACAACCCTATAAGATCTTGCCCCTTTGAGTATTCATCTCTGCAGCGAAAATAGCTCAATAGGGGACTTTCATCAAAATGCAGGTCTTTAATTTGGAAATCTTCATCTATCAGAGGTAAATAGTCTAATTCACGGTGAGGAGCATTCAATGGAGTGATATTAAGAGCTGCCGGGGCCTCCATTTTGGTTCTTGTGGATTCAAAATGGAGATTTTTGGTTTTCTTCACGGGCCGGGCGGGATTCTTGAAATGAAGGAAATTGGAACAATTTGCAGGTTCGGGGAGCAATTTCACAGGTTTAAAATCTTCAGGGAGGACTTCAGCGATGATTTTTAACCACTTTCTAAGCGAAAAAACAAAGGAAACTGGTTTTTCCGTGCAGTCGGGGCGTAAAGGATAAATACCTGTTTTTAGGCGGAAACTGGTTCTTTAACAGGTAACAGGAAATGGCGGAATTGTTCTTCAGCACAGGCGCAGCGGAATTTTGGGGCGAAATGGTCAATTACAGCGGAAATTTTGAAAATCGCAGCGGGAGCAACGTTCTTCTCAGAATAATGAAAATGACTAAAAAAACACGAAAAATGGCTTATTTACAAGTTAAAAGGGTTTTTTTTTTTTTCGAGGTATGACGTCATGGTAGTACGGGAAGACGTGTGCAGAGTCGGGCGGTAAGTGGTAAGCGGGAAGTCCCCGCACCGCTTTTAGTCGAGGGTGGTATTGATCGCGGGGGGAGCGATTCCACAGAGCATTTGCCACGTGGATGTCTGACTTTTCAAAAACCACCCATCCCCCGCTGGTTAACATGCTGGCAAGGGATGGGCAGCGGGATTAATAATGACCGTGGATCTACGGGAGGCTGATCCAACGGTTGAAGGGATGGGGAACATGCGGAGGTTTCAAAGGTGGGCCCGTTGGGTTTTTTAAAAGGTTTTAACGCGTAAAGTAATCACCCCGGGGAAATTTTAATAGGCGGAAAAGGTTGTTAATTAGTCCAGATGACTAATTAATCCCATGTGTATAATGAAAAAGGTTGCGGCGGGGTTTGCTTAAGCGGAATGCCACGTGGACAGGCCACGGTGGCGCAAAACTTTCCCAAAGTTTTATTGATGTTTTTGGTATTAAACACACATATTGTATGTTTAACGTTTTCATATATATTTTATTATATGATGAATTAATTAATACAATTATTTCACCATAGGGGCGGGATTTATGTATTATGCTATATTTTTAACCAAAGGGATTTTATAGGCGGATTTTAATGAATTTTGGGGATATAAATACTTTGGTTAAAACCTTATAATAAATGGGTTTTGGGGATATTTATAAAAAGGGGAGTTATATACTTAGGAAAAGGGATTTCACTAGGGATTTAATATAGTAGAATTAAATGTTAATATGGTAAAGGACAAGGAAAATCAAAACATCTTTGTACATCTAAGAAAGTGATAACTTATGAAGTAAATTGCAACATTTTATCTTCAACACTTAAACTTAGAATAACAAGTTATTTTGAGGAATTTTTATGGAATTTTGCATCAGTTTCCTAAGTAAAATAGGATTTTACTTGGGAAAAAGTTAAAGATGGAAGATAACAATGATGAATTATTTCAAGTGCTTAGGTCTTTTTTGATCATTAGGCCGAGGGTCCGGTCCCTCCAGAAGTCAAGGAAATGCCTTGAGCCCTTTTGATCTCCAAATACCTTAGTACTTTTGGGGGGAAATTAGTAAAACTCTTGAGGGGGAAAATGATGAGGGAGGTTAATGAATTTGACTTTTGCTTGCTGTGATTTTCCGGTGTATTTCCTGCTTTAGTACTTGTGATGAAAGTAAATGATTAACCAACATGTAGTAGCACCATTCATCAGATAACACTTTGCAGCACCATCTACCTACCCTATCTACTTTACACTACCATTTTCTCTTCTTTATTAGGGTGCATTTAGACTTGCAAACCATTTTCAATCTTTTCTTTTTTTACATGATAAATCTATCTATTTCTACCCTTATTACATCCAAGGGCTCAGATTAAACTGTTGAGCACCTTTTATTCACTCTACCTAGCTACTTATCTGCCAAGATTAAACTGTTTGGCTAGATATTTATTCTCTAATCTAAAACATGAAATTGAAATATGACTAAGCCAAGTTTAAACAGTTTGACTTATTCATGAATTGTGGCAAAAGTTTCACAAGCTGCACACAATTATTTTATTACGACAGATGAAAAAAGTAGTGGCATTTAGACTTGCACACTTTCCTTGGTCTATTTTTGCTTGGGGTTCATTTCTTTCTCTTTTTGACCATTTTTATTCTTTTTACCCTTTGATTTTTCTTTTAGGGTATACCCTCTTTACATTTTTTAACTTTTTTGATTTTTTGGTTTTTTAAGAATATGGAACACCTTTGCTCAAGTAAGAAGGTTTGAACATATTCCATAATTCAATCAAGACAATCATGAAAAATGACACCTATTGGTATAGGAGACTAACAGGCCCCATTATCATGGTTGTCGAGCTATGTAGTGTCGCGCAAACCCCAAGTTAGAATTCCTAAATATCTGGACAAGGTGTGTGCAAGTATCCAAATGCCATTAATCCCTAAAAATGTCTCAATGGAAACGGACATGTTTGGTAAAGTGTCACAACTCAAATTGGAGGACTGGGACATTGCGGATGTAGACAAATTTCCATAGCTTGCGCTAGAGTTGTATTTAGATCAATTCACATATGAAGGAGGCATTGTAGGCCTTGAGCCAAAGAGATGGGTTCTATGTATGCACAAGGAAAGCCTGCTAAACTTACTACAGATCCCTCATTTTGGGTGTAGCCCCATAAATGACATATGTGTCTAGAAGTTTCTTGCGCTAATACATGATGATGCATTGTGTTTGGGAGAGCACATCCCTATTGATGTTGCATTGATCCATAAGATCACGATTTTACCCACTAAAGGAACCGAGCCCAGTGTTGGTTTCAGCAGAAAATCCCAAGAGAAAAGTATTGCACAGAAAATTAAGAATAAATACCAAGTCTCCCGCAAGAGCCAAGGCTTCGTTGTAAGTGAGATAAACGACCTAGAAGTTCAATTCGGCACGCTCATCTAGGCCTACAAGATGATGCTCAAATGCAGACCAAAGGAGGTGCCCACACACATCATTTCTCTCGCTAGATAGTGCGAGAAGGGAGTTATTTCTAACTGGTCTAGCTATCTATGCAAGGAGTTCCTCGAAAATGTGTGTGAAGCATAGGAGGAAGGCAAGCAGTTCCATTATGCTTGGTTATTACTATTGATTGCACTGATTAGGTGGAAGACCCCCGAGGAAACACAATTTCTGGAGATTGAACCTTAGATTTACGAGGTTACGCTCTATGCCACCTTATGGAACTCTTCAAAACCGGTGCACGCCAAGGAAAATAAAATCTTTTGGATTCTTTACAATGCTACCCTATATCAAGTTGTACAGTCCAAGCCGTGACTTTCACCTACACTATATGATCAATATAAGATGGTAGTTGACTTCAAGGCTACATTCCAAAACATGCACATCCACGAGAAAGGCGTTGTGTAAGGATTTTGGTACGAGTTAATATACTTAGTGACAAAGGATTATTTACTTAGAGTGACAAAAAAATTTCCACTAGCATGGTTGACACCTATAACGCCGACAAAGCCACGCACTGGTATCCAGCCACTAAAAAAACAGAGAAGGTGACAGAGAAATAAGCAACGCCAACCACCACTGGCGAGACAATCGACCTTGAAAAATAAATGGAGCTAGAGAATAATGGGTCTACGTCGTAGGACATAGTAGAAGCAGAGACATCTAAGGGAACCAAGCGCGGCTCTCAAACTGTTGGTGGATCAAGAAAAAAGAGAAAGGGATCCAAATATGTTGGGAAGGAGGTCTTGACGTTGACAGAGGATGATCTTCATGAAAAGTCCAACATATTCAAGTCTGTGACCGAGGATCACTGGACTGACATGGAGTTGCAGTACAAGACTGTATTGGAGATTTTTCAGGTAGTTTTACACGTTATTTTGTCACCATGACATTTGAATGTTTATATAGGTTCATCACTACCTATATTATGCACCCTTAGAAGTCAAAAACACTAATGTTCCTAAACCAAGTCTTGGAATTGGACAAAAGCTCATTAAAACCCTAAAAAGTCTAACTCTGCACTTTTCCTAGCTCTTTCCTGCGGATCCGCAGATATTTTTTCTATAGCCTATGGCACATCCCGCATGTTCTGCTTATAAAACCTACAGACCCCCGTAAACAATCAAATAAAGGAAAAGGTAAGTTCTAGAAGCCCAGTTGGTCGAATATTCTCCCAACTGGAAGCTTCTAGAGGCGTGATCAGTTCAAGCTTTATCCCTCCACTCATGGAGATCTATCCCTTCACTCATGGAGTTTATCCCTTGGTATATGGAGCTCAAATCCCTTCATGAGAGGAATCCATTCCCCTCTTTATGGAACTTAAACCACCTCCATTTCCCTATAAATTGAGATCATGTTTCAATCTCAACGGTAGATTGTACCTAGCTTGTGTAAGGTAATTGCTGAAGAAATTCTCAACAGAGCATACTCTCTACACTAGTCATTATTGGTATGAGAATGATCACACACTCATTTCCATAACTTCATGCTAGTTCGGAGAGAGGAAGGATTGTCAATCTGAAGGAGGAAGGATTATTCAGGACCCCAGGAGGAACTTGTACGACATCAAGGCATCAGGTTGTAAAGTTACTATTTCATTCAAGATAATACATATGGATCTCCTTTTCTCATTGTCTATTTGAATAATTCAATACTTGGACTCCTTGATCACTAAGTTAGATTCGATGTTCTTAATTATTATATGTTGCTGGTGCTTTTAATTCTTTTGTCTGTCTTTGATTGCAGGTACTACATACTGAAGAAGCCTCTTTGGAGCAACTGGATAAAAGACTGCACCGAACATTGGATTTCAAGGTAGGAGCATGTCCTCTTTCTTTATTTATAATAATTATGGATTTCAAATGCTCTAGAGAAAACGATTTACAAATGGATGTTTGTTTCTAGCTATCCATAGGATACTAGGGAGATCGCTCTTGTCCGCAAGAGGGACTTATCCGCATAACAAAATGGTGACCATACTGGGGATACTTTTATCACTTTTTGGGCTCTTGAAACTTACGAAAAATTGAAACCCTAGAGTTCTCTTTTAAGCCATTTGTAGACTCTCTAAACATGAAAAGATCACTGAGTACTTGACTATTCGAACTCATTAAAGGAAAATAACATTTGTCCTTTCAGTATAACTTTACTCCTTTTCCAGACTGAAATGGACTATTTATGAAAAAGGTATACGTTTACTAATCATGGTCAATAGAGTTCTCTCCTGTATTATTTTATCCTTTTTCGGGCTTGAGAGACTAAATTTATGGAAAAGAACAACCACAGAGTTTACTTATGTTTTTCTTCTGACTCCTTAAAACTAAAAAATGTTGAGTTTCTCCTATACTGGACTCGTTAAAATTTAATAGTAAAGGACCTGTCAATTACAACAGGACCGAACCACTCCTTCTTAGGGTTCAATTTTAATACTAAGATGGACTCATCTGAAGGATGAGCTTACACAAACAAGAAAATGTTATCCTCCTCAAGCTTGTCAAAAATAAAGAGGTACTTTCCAGTAATGGTGGGGGGTGGGAAGAGAGAAAAGGAATCCAGTTGTCACCCTTGTTTTAAAAGCAGTATACCACTCTTGAACACGACACTTTTTTTCACACT
The DNA here is from genome assembly GCA_034641835.2 of Pinus albicaulis. Lineage (NCBI taxonomy): Eukaryota > Viridiplantae > Streptophyta > Pinopsida > Pinales > Pinaceae > Pinus > Pinus albicaulis. Next base: position 1,445,128,754 of record CM076572.1, on the reverse strand, counting down.
TGTACCTAGGTTGGGAAAATCCTTTGTCTAATAGTTAATCAAACCATATTGAAAGTCTTCAGCTAGTTTCTGGGTATTAGCTTTAGGTCAATTTCTGCCAAACCATCTGCAATGTCGTTATGTGTTCAAGAGACAGTTCAAATAAACCATTCATTGCAAACATTTGTCTCTATTCGCGTTGACCATCCCTGAGTCATTCCTTGCAATTTTTTCTTCAAAACTTGATCTAATGGTTTCATGTCGTGGACTTTCCTGCAATGAAAGCTCATCATCTAGAAAGTTGATTTAGAATCCTATCAGTACCTTAATATCTGCATGCCCTAATGCCAGGTTTCTCGCCTTCAACGACAAGTTGCATCATTGAATTTCGATCGAAATATTCTAGGAGGTGTTCGACTGCAAATCATTCATTCACATTTCATAGATTGTACTGAGTACTTTGAGAACCATTTTCATTATTGGTGGTTTCTCTCACACTTGTTAACAGTTCACATCATTGAATGGTAATCAAGTGGTTTCTACCATGTTCGACTTCGACACAATCAATCACATGGATAGAATCGTACTAGTTCGGGAAGCAGAATTCAAGACCCTAGATCTAGTTTCCATCATCCAGGCTACAAGGAATTTTATTATTCATTATGCAGTAGACTATTCATGACAGATGGCTGCGTCCATACTATATCTACTATTGATGTAATATTAGAATCATTTCTATACCAGAACATTTTAGTTGGTTTTAGTCTAAGTATGGGAATACCTACCTACATGACAATGATATATATATATATATATATATATATATATATATATATATATATATATATATATATATATATGCATGCTTGCATTGAATGTTTTTATATGTTTTCGACCAATGTGTCCGCAATCCAATCCTCGGAATGATAAAGCACTTCACTCCTTAGAACTACCTCAGACTTCGAACTTTAGGGGGCAATCTGTTACACGTTATTTTGTCACCATGACATCTGATTGTCTATATAGGTTCATCACTACCTATATTATGCTCCCTTAGAAGTCAAAAACCCTAATGTTCCTCAACCAAGTCTTGGAATTGGAGAAAATCTCATTTAAACCCTAAAAAGTCTAACTCTGCACTTTTCCTAGCTCTTTCCTATGGATCCGCAGATATTTGTTCTATAGCCTATGGCACATCCCAAACTTTCTACTTATAAAACCTGTGGACCCCCGTAAACAATCAAATAAAGGAAAAAATAAGTTCTAGAAGCCTAGATTGACGAATATTCTCCCAACTAGAAGCTTCTAGAGGCGCGATCAGTTCAAGCTTTATCCCTCCACTCATGGAGCTCTATCCCTTCAATCTTGGATTTTATCCCTTGGTATATGGAGCTCAAATCCCTTCATGAGAGGAATCCATTCCCCTCTTCATGGAACTGAAACCACCTTCGTTTCCCTATAAATTGAGCTCATGTTTCAGTCTCAATAGTAGATTGTACCTAGCTTGTGTAAGGTAATTGCTAAAGAAATTCTCAAGAGAACATACTCTCTACACTAGTCATTATTGGTATGAGAATGATCACACACTCATGTCCATAACTTCATGCTAGTTTAGAGAGAGGAAGGCTTGTCAATTTGAAGGAGGAACGATTGTTCAGGACCCCGAGAGGAACTTGTACGACATCAAGGCATCAGGTTGTAAAGTTACTCTTTCATTCAAGATAATACATATGGATATCCTCTTCTCATTGAGTTGTTCTTGTGTCTATTTGAATAATTCAATACTTAGACTCCTTGATCATTGAGTTAGATTAGTTTTTATTAATTATTATATTTTGTAGGTGCTTTTAATTCTTTTGTCTGTCTTTGATTGCAGGTACTACAAACTGAAGAAGACTCTTTGGAGCAACTGGATAAAATACTGCACCGAACATCAGATTTCAAGGTAGGAGCATGTCCTCTTTCTTTATTTATAATAATTCTGAATTGCAAATGATCTAGAGAAAATTATTTACAAATGGATTTTTGTTTCTAGCTATCCGTAGCATACTAGGGAGATCGCTCTTGTCCGCAAGAGGAATTTATCCGCATAACAGGTAGGAATACTAGAGCTGAATATGCAAGCAAGTGTAGCTCGAGCGAGCGAGCTAGACCAATGTGCAAGTCACAAGCGCACACCCATTAGATGTCATGTTTCCAACTACTGGGGATGCTCACCTTGTCCAAATATTTCACAAGCCATTCAGGTGGACGCCAGCCGGCGCGTCCAATTCCACGATACAGGTGATATCAACATTAATCTTTATGTGTTACCTACAGAGAAGGTGCATTTGATGCATACAATGATCACAAATGAACTCTATTTTAGAGATTATTATACTCACACAACTACAATGGAATCCCAGAAGCAGGTAGAAGAAGCACACCAAAAACAGCAAGCAATAGAAGCAGCATGTCGCATAGCCGAATCCCAGTGCGTTGTGCTAGAGGAAAAAATCCACCAAGTATGTCACGATGTTCCAACAGTCCTGGCCACAGCTGTGCTAGAGGTAAAATTGGAATGATTGGTTGTCGCGTTGAAAGCATCGCGTGCTGAGGTGCAGACTGTCAAGGCTGAATATGAACATCAAATCGCCTAACTGCAAACAAAGTTGAAGCCTGATAATCCACTAAAAATTAGTGTGAAAAGAGCAGCCCAAGTAAAACAAGCTACAGATAGCATTGTTGTTGTGGTTACCCAGTGTGACAATCTACTCGATGAGGCTATGGGCATATGGACGTCCATGTAGAATGATCCAGTAGTTCAGCAATTGCGCGACAAGCTACATTATAAGGAACAATAATTTGAAGAGATTTGGATAGTGGCGCTGACCCTGGTGCTTACACAATGCCTAGCTTGTCTACAAGAGTGTTAGATGATATAGACAGAAATTGAAGACCTGCGTCGAAAAGAACAGTTGTTGGAGGAACACATGCAATCGTGGGCTGAGGAGGCTCTTCAACTTTCACAGACATTGGACAACACCTTGAAGACAATTCATCAGACTCAGCGCAACATATAGATGGCCACTAAAGGGCCCACCACGAAGAAGTTAGTTCAACAAGTGCAGGGAGCTGCAGCACAGAGTTTGGAAATGGTGCTCCCTCTGAAATCTTCTGTCAGCACGCTTAAGCCAAGCTAAAGGAGAAAATGCCTCAATGACTTGAGACGAGTCACATGTTTTTGTTGGGGAAACTATTGGAGTGGGGTCCCCTGGGGCACACTTTTTGATGTAATTATGTATAAGTCTTCTATATGCACTTTGCACAAATGATTCAAGAGGATTTGGGGTGGTTCAAAGTCCCTATTTTTGATGCAAATGGGTTTAAGAGTAAATTGTGGGCCTCAAACCATGGTTTGAGACCATATTATTTGTGTGATAGAAGGATATAAATAGATAGATTGAGTTTAAGTAAGGGAGAATTTAATGTTTTGGATCTAAGTTTTATGCATCTGTAATACACTTTTGTAAGTTTGGGTTTTGGGGAAGAAAGGCTCCTTCTGGCTCTGTGCGTGGAGATCTAGTCCTGGATATGTGCATAGAAGGGTTATGTGTAAGAGGAAATTTTGATGTATTGAAAGGATATAAATTAATAGAAAGGACAGATTTTGGCGAACTTACTGTGTTATTGATCTGAGTTATTTATCTACTATGTTTGTTTTGTTTAAGATCACACTGTTTCCCCCCAGATGCGGGTGCCTAGCAGTAAGAGTGTGGACCACTTGGGCACCATGTGGTAGGGCAGCTATCAACCCCACACGCCCGCACATGGTTGCCTTCCTGCTGTTAAATGTTGGAGCATCCTGACCATAATTTCATTCTCTGCCAAATTTCTCGAGACATCCTTCCGCTGTAGAGCATTAACATCTCTACGTCCTACTGCAATGGTTATTAATTCAGCCCACCATGCTCCTTAGGCCTCCATTCGGATATCCATCCAACTCTCTATGTTTTCCTCCTGCATTTCCTTTCAGCCCTAGGATCTTGGCCCTGCTCAGTCTTGGTGCAGCTATCCCTTGACGAATTCTGGTGGTGGGAGCTCCGAAGAGCATTCCCTCCCTGTCTTGTGCTTCTGCTCCCTCACCCACCATGCTAAGGCAATACAAAATGCATTGTTTATGAGCTAGTGGGCGCAGCCTCCCCTCCAGACCTCCTCTGTCGATGGCCTTGGGTAGGGAATTGAACCTCTCTATGGGTTGGGAAGAGCCGAGTAGGCTCGACCTTGTCAACCTCTTGACTCAATTGTCCCTTCACCTCACTATCCCCCGCCTGAATCCTCAGGAATTCATCCCAACAAGCGCCCATGTAATTCTACTTTTCAGTCCGAGCCGGCCTTCATTCCCTACAAAATGAAATCCCTACCTGTGCAGAGTGCCTCCAGTAGTATACATTGCACTAGCAATGGCTCAGATTCCAGCGGTGGTCAAGGTTCTTGCAGCGATGAGGGAAGCAAGGATGAAGACACCAGCACACTTGCAGCCACCTCCAACCAGCCAGATGCTCAGGTGTTACCTCTGCCTCCGACCATGCACCAAACAAGGAGGATGATGAGTCTTTTTATGTTTGTAGGATTGTGGAATAAGTTCCCAACCCTCCCAAGAAGAATGAATATCTACCTTAATTCCAATTGTTGGGTGCTCTTCTCTCACTCAGTTATCTCATGGAGTTCTCTAGTTTAAATTTGCTTTGGAACCTTTTTCTGTTATGTTTTAGTTTCAAAACTGTTTATGCTAGTTTCCCATCTTGGGCAGCTCTTAATTTTTACTAATTGTGGATTGGTTTCTCCATCTGGGGCAGTCCTTATTTTGTTATCAAACTCTTTACATTTCCCTCTGGAATTGGCTTGTCAAATGGGGGGACGAGAAATGTAATGTTTTGTCGTGTATGATATAATAAAAGTAGACTAAATTAGAAAAAAAAAAGGTCACACTCTTTCCTGTTGCTTATTTATCATTGTGTGATAATATCTGTTATGGTTATTTATGCATATTGATGGTTGATAAATCAGCTTATGTACTTTAAGTATTGTTTAGATCTGGATCTGGTGTTGTTATTCTTTACCTACGTTGAAGTGATATGTGGTTCTGTCTTATTCTATTAAGTATTGCGCACATCTGCTTATAAGTCTGGAATCGATTTTCTTAGGGCCTATTGAGGCCTTAGAATTCTATTGCAACAACATGGGGGAAAACCACCTAGTCCGGACCTTAGAGCAAGTCCTTTTCCATTTGGTGTGGTGGCTCCAACCGGGGATAAAGGGACCAGTTTCCCAATAAGGATGATGTTGGGTGTGTTTTATTTATATAACATGGAAATGGGAAATTATTTAATCTGTCATATGCATTTGTCTAAAATATCTATTCTACTATATACCCTGGGTTTTCCTTCCTTTTTGTGATCTAAAAAGATATCTTTCAACTATTAGTAATGAAGATTATTTAAAATTTGAAAGAGATGAAAATTATGTAAATATAATTCTTTTAACAAAATAGTTGATTAAAAGAATTGTGAAATGTATATTGCATTTATATGTTTGATTATACATAAGATAAGAGATCATAAACAAATATCAGTACAGAAGTGCATTTAACATTCACTTATGATGACCGTTCAAATATATAATGCAGATAAAGGATAACTGTCAATGTAAAAATAAAACTTAATATAACGTGTAGAAGTACCATATATACGAGGTTCTACTCATTCAAACTGATAATAGTTTTCTGCTCCTCTTCACTTTCAAGCAACTTAAAGAGTAAAATAGTGCAACTTCAGTTAAACAACTTCAAATTTCAAAAGATAACAAATTATGTTCCATTAATTCATCAAAGCATTCACAAACTTACAGAAGTGAATTCTTTGCAAATGTTTTTGACAACTTTCTGGACCCTTCTCTAAATGCATGAGAAGGGTTTAAATACTAAAATACAATATGTTTAAAAATATATTATTACATAAAAATAGAGGAGGTTTCAAACAATCATCCTCGTAAGGAGTAAACTTAAATTACAATCTAGGAAATAAAATAACAACATGATTATGTGTGTTGATCCTCTTTGCGCATTTGATCTCGGAGCTGAAAAATATCCACCATTAGCTTTAGCTGAGCTGGCTGCATAATTCCTGATCTGATCTAGCCTCTGAACACTGCATTCGAAAGTGTCGGTTGCGATTTATTTGTTGAATCAGTTAATGATTGTAGTGTTAGGTACTGATGATAAGGTTTGATCATAGAATTCCAGTAATTTTCTTGATCAAACTTATTTATCTGTTTAATATGTTCCTCCTGTATTTTTGTATTTTTCTTCCACTGCTTCTAATAGTTTGAGCTTTGGGGGCATTTCAGTTGTGGATTCTTTAATAAGTTCAACTTTCAAAAGTTGTTCATTAACAGATTCAATAATTTCATTTGTTAACCTTGATGCCTTTGTCGGTGCCTTTACTGCTTGTCTTAGTTGTACTTCCCAATCCTTAAATAAAATATCTTTGTGAAATTTATCTATCTGAGGTAGGTCAGATTTCTTTCCTGAGTCAGATTCTTGCCACTGAATGAACTCATTAATCTTATTTTCAACTTTCTCGCATTCAAGACTCCTGTTAGCCACCTATTGGATTAGCATTTTGCTTGTATCACAGTAAGAGCTGGTGACTGAATCTTTTTGACAAAAGGTTTCTTGTTGTTGCTTTAACTTTGCGCTCATTTCCAGTGCTTCTTTTATGAATAGCTCTACTTAAGGTTGGTTTTCAATTTTTTCATTGCTGCTTCAAGTTGTATTTCTTTATCTGTAATCTACACCTGCCGTTGTAATTCATTCTTTCAAAATCCTTTTGAAATTGAGACATCTTCATTTCAATCTGCTTACTGGAGTTAAACCTTTTTTTTTTCTAACAGTCTCTCAAAATCTTGAACTTTATATTCTTTTTGCTTCAGTAGAATTTGTACCTCTATGGCTTTGTCAATGGTAGCAGTAGCATATGCTCCTGCGTATTGTGATATCTTAGTCAAATGTTTTGTAGGATTAGCCAAAGGGTCTTTCCATAGAATATCTACAGATTCATTCAGAATATTTGAAATGGTTTCATCCATTCTTCTTCTCTTACTTCTCTTAACTACAGCCTTATGACTGAGACTGTAGAAGACATCAAGTGAGGGTATCTCTTCAATCTGTAAAACAATTTCTTCTGTAGGGTATGCTAGAATGATCTCTTGATCATGAACTTTAGGTACCTGCTGTAGCGAAATTGTAGTTTCCACTAAATTCTGATAATTCTCTGGAGTTTGGAAACTTGTGGATTCATCAATATTAGGCTTTGGCGGTGGTGTTTGTATGCCTTGAAAAAATTCTTCCATTCATTCTTCAAATTTTTTGGTTGGGGCTTCTCTATCTGGTCGGGTGTATTCTGGATATGTTGAACTTATTGAGAGGATGATCTAGCTCCATTAATCTCTCCTTCCATTTGCATCTCAATCCCTTTAATCACTTTATCAATTATTTTATCTGGGCTCTCATCCCTGCTCTCGGATTCATTATCAGCGTGATCCGAATTTTGAGAATTATGTTGTGATTGCCATGATTCGTGATTATATTTCTCTTGGGATTCATCTTTAGACATATCCTTGGCTTCATTATCCAAGCCAATCTTGGATTTTTTCTATTGACATATTCAATAAATAACAAAAACAAAGGGATTCTTTCCAACGTTTTATTTCTATATTCTTGGATGCATTTTTCAATACATTTGTGAACTTCTCCATGCCTTGAAATAAATCGTCAAGCATATCTTTCTCATTCAAGAAAGGTTTCAATTTAAGCTCAGTGGTGAAATTATTAACCACGTCGTTAGGATCAAATGGCCTCTTTGGAATTACAGCCAAATTTAATGAAGTAACATTTGCAATCTCCTTGAATGCATGACCGATATCAAAGAGGGAAAAAATTTCGCACTATAAAGGGAAAGTAGGCCAAATGGCCTTCTTGGAATCTTTGAGTTGTTTGGAAATGCCACTTACTAGAAGTTGGTAGGCGATTTCCCTAGCGAGGAGCTTATCAGGGACATAATAGGACAAAACATGGGGAGAATAATAACTCCCAAAAACTCTTATATAAGTGAAATTATCTTCAGCAAACCATGTAGCAACTGATAAAATGTCTGTGATAGCCTCTTTAGAAATCCTAAGGGCTTTTTCATTAAAGATAATATGATGGATGGGTAACATGACTCCGTTGCAAATTTTATAGAAATGTAAATGAAAATCGGATTCCCAAAGGGATCTGTGGTAAATATGGATTGGAGTGGGGTCTTGGGTTGTCCATTTCCATCCCATGATAGGAAAACTTGAACAAAATAAAATTGCATCCATAATGTAAGCACTCATATATAATGGAGGGATTGTTCTAGAGGAAACACTTATTTTTCTTCTATAATCCATGATATTTCTAGTAAAATTATCAGACAAGATGTTCACCCAATTCATAATAGAATAATTGACGATTGTGTCAATCAAAGGGACCCAGTCTATGGAAAACATAGTGGTATCTAGTCTTGCAAACAACCTACATAGCATTCCAACAGCATAACAATAAGGGGAGGGTAATTGTGTTATCGGGTACATACCAAGTTTGTCTCGCTTCAGCTTTCCTTGGTCATATTTCCATCCCTTTATTACTTTCATGAGGTCTGTATGTTTCTTTGTAAAGCTTTGGACAAAAGCTTTATCATAATTCTTCTGCGGCATGGGCAAGTGGTACATTTTCCGTAAATCTTCTGCAGTAAACGAACCAATATTCTCCAGCTTTGAATTCTTGAATGATCTATCAGCTATGTTAAGGTGGTCAATTACCCACTTTACCATATCTGTGAAGGGTAAAATATTTGGCCTCGTTGTTATTCTATGAAGAAACGAGCACGCAACGTCGAAGTAGGACGAGTCTAAGGAAACTGTCGTGTTTGTTGTAGATATTTTAACCATTACCCTTGGTTTTTCTTCCTCGAAAAGTTGGTACAATTCTTCCCATGAAGAACTGTCGCAATCCTTGTTGCAGGTTGTATCTGAGAACAATGGAGGCATGTATGAATTTTCTGTAGTGGATGTTTGGGCAATTTCCTTTCCTTTCTTTGTCATTCTAGTTATTCTCACTCCATTAGGCGGTTTCTTGAATTCAAGTGGAAAATTAAACTCAGATCTGAGATGAATGGAGAGAAGGATAGAGTTAAAATATTATAATCAAAATCTGGCATTCAATTATTCAAAACACGCTCGAAGTAGATATCAATATCTCGAACCTTACTCCCATTAAATGTCGTTAATAACCCATAAATCTAAGACGTTAGATATTATTATATGAATCATTTCATGCACTTGAGTAATAAGTGTTAATATCGCACATCGCAACTTTAAACAGTTACAATTAGTTATGTTTTTTGCTGCTAATGAATCTCGCGAAATGTGATCTGCGCAAATCACACATCGCAATTTTCATTCGGTAATAAAAATTTACCTTTGGTTTCTCGTTGCGAAATGTGAAATGCACTCAAAGAGTCATGTTGGTGTGCTTTATCGGACCTTTAGATTCTTAAAATTGTTTATTTATTGTTTCGTCGGGTCCGACTCATCACAATTTTTACCGATTTGTTATATGCTTGTTCATTTTAAAAGGTGCAATGCGATTTCTTTTTAACGGGTTTTTTGAAGCATTTGCAATAGGGATTTTATATAACTTCGGAAAGGTTGAAGCGCATATCACAATTTTCAATGCTTACATATGTTTTAACTTATTCATACTGTAAGTTATGTGATTTGCGATGAGCGCTTTTGAAACCAAAGAAAAAAGGGAAAAACCTTTATTTCCTAAAGTTTTTAGACTTTGGCTAAGATAAATCATGCTCATAAATTCTTATTTATTTTATAAATGGTCCCCATTTATTAAAATAAATGGGGGGTGTTGTATAATACAATAGGGACACTTCATTATTTTCTTCCTCACAGTGCGGAAACCTGGTTCCAGCACCTCCCCATACTGCTTTAGATGAGACTTTGATCTGCGCAAGTGGGTCATTGCTGAAAGGGCCAGTAGTTGGAGGGTTTTTTGGTTGCATGATAAACTCTAAACCTGGGTCATGACCCCTCAAACCAACACATGGATTTGAGCACTTTGAAAGCAACCTCTCCTCTTCAGATATTTGAATCCATGTCCTTTCGTTTAGCTCAGTAATAAATTAAAATTTGGCATAATTTACATAGATAGGTGTACATAATGACCTTTACATGGGGTGCAATAAAAATGGTTGTTATAATCTCACTCTTCTTAATTTAGTTCTACAATCCATCCCTACTTAACTTCTCTTGGAAATGGTTTCTCCCAAAGTAATCATCAACAAAATTAGAATCATATAATGCAAATTCCTCTAGGCACGTGCAAATATGGAACGAAAATGGGCACTCATTTCTGGGGAAACAATTTTTCAATAAAAAAAGGATCGAGGTTTGGGATTTCATGATCTTAGAGTTCTCGTTCAAGCTTTGAATTCCAAAACTTGATGGAGATGGATTAAAAATCTAGACACCCTATGGAGAAATATGTGGAATAAAAAATATGCATCCATTACCCCAAAATATCAATTGATGTGAATGGTTAGTATTATAAAGGGTTTGCATATTTGAAATGTTGCTTGGAACAATAAGCATTTGGTTCAAAATCATTATTTTTGGGAGATCAAGAATGGAAATAATGCCTTATTTTGGGAGGAATCATGGAATAAATGACCAAAACAAGCACCTCCAAGCCATCAAGGACTCCCTCATCTATAGGGGATATACTCTTGTTTCTCATTATTGGGGTTTTTCCAACCCTTCCTCCCAATGGAAACTTTGGAATTATTGCATTAATTAGCTTCTCCCTCTTATCCATAATGAAACTTATGTCATCTCAGGAATTGGTCGACCGAAAAATTGTTATTCATGATGGAGAAGACATTTTAAGATGGAGTTGCGACCCATATGGAAACTTCAATATCCTTGAAGCATGTTGAACTCTCTCAGTTACAAGTCCTAGTAGGGATCAGCATAATTGCAGAAAAAATTAGAACCTCAAACATTGGACCCAAATCACCTTATTCTTATGGATTTTATCATGGAATAAAAATATAACCTTGGAAAAGCTTCAAAGTAGGGGATTTTAAGGCCCCTCCATTCCCCCTATTTAATTCCCACTCCAAAACAATAAATCACCCACTCACTAGTTGTGACTTCTCTAATTCCATATGGGACTATCTTGTCATGACCTTTAGACAATCAGCCAAAATATATAACAATTCCATCTCAACTATAGAAGGTATTATCACTCTGTAATTTCCTAAGGCTGTGAGAGAAACCCAGAGGTAGCCAAAAAACCACTTTGGAAGTTGGGATCTCGATTAGATCTGGTATATGTCCTTTTGGGAGTCATATCTACAATAGTATATTTACAAATGTGAAATATGTACAACTTTTAAGTGGAAAACAACCTTAATAAGATCTATTTCTCGGCCACACACTTTGAAATAGTTTATAAAAATAAATATTACTATGGAAAATTTGACTTTAAATCTGATTTGTTTGAATTCCCTAGTATGGTCACCACTATGTTATCACTCCGTCGCAATGTTGTGAGAGAAACCTAGAGGTAAGCACAAAACCACCTTGGAATTTGGGCTCTAGCCCTTCCATCTTCATAGAGGGATCTCTTTTTTCGGTTTTTTGATCAAAGGTATTAGGCTAGTTATTAAGTTTAGAGGTTGATTTTGAAATATTTGATTGAAACTGCAAGGAAATGCCATTGGGAAATGGAGTCATAAAACCTTAAGTAAATCAAGTGCAGAAATTATAGATGAAGTGTAGTAGGTCAAGGTAGGTAGACTATTGGCTCTTTGGAGCTTTATGGAGTGGATTGGAGGAAAAAAAATTAGATTCAATTAAACATAGGGCATTTAGAAATGAGTTCTATACTTAATTTCAATTTGAAAACACAGATATGATTTATATGCTAGAGCAGTGTGTTATTAAACAAATTCAACCCATAATTTTCTTTAAACAATACATATAAGAGTAACATATGTAAAAACAGAGATATAAAAATTTTACAAGAAAAAAAGCATCACCAATAAGCCTGACACATGAATCCTGGAACAACTTTTTGTATTTCTGAAAATGATCGCCTAGCTCCGTCAACAAATTTACATCAAAAAAAAATCTTTCTTCATACAAGTCCCAACCCATTATACTTTCAATTATGAAGTCTTTATACAATTATTTACAAAATATATTGATTTAAAATATAAATATTTATTACAAAATATCTCAAAATTATTTATAAAAATAGTACAAAAATATAGGGTGACAAAAACTGCTGAAGTTGTTGGCACTATCTTCGAGGATTGTTGGTGATTACTCGGCCTAGAAAAATTACTACTTTGTTATTGTCATCAGAAACCCGATTATCCACAGTATCATAGAGCAATGGTCAACGTTTCGAATCCCAACGGGGATACTACTTTGTTGCTGAAGATGTGAAATTTCCTTTTACTCCATAATTCTACACAAGGTAACTCCTCAAATCAGAATGTGTATTAGCTGAAGAATGTACATGTATTTATACATGGAGGTGAGGCTATTGGGATTCATCTCCCAATGACTCTTGGCCTTCCTTATTTCCTAATATTATTTATTATACAATATTACATATCCACACCCAACCCATAGGATTAGGTGTCAACATTCCCCCTTTAATCCGAAGGGATGTTGGTGAGCCCAAGCATCGATCTGAACTTTTCAAACTTTTCTCTTCCAAGTGCTTTGGTGAAGATATCAGCAGTTTTCTCATTTGTGGAACAATGATGTAGATGGATGGTTTTGGCCTAAACATGATGTCGAATTAGATGGTACTTTGTATTGATGTGCTTTGTTCGATCATGGAACTTTGGGTTCTTGGCCAAATTTATTGCAGAAGTGTTGTTGATCATGAGTGGTGTGGAGTACATTTGTTTCATCTGCAAATCTTCCAGGATTTTTCGGAGCCACACAATTTCCTTTGTTGCTTCAGCTGCTGCCACATATTCTGCCTCGGTCGTGGAATCTGCTGGAACTGACTGTTTGCGTGATCTCCATGAGACAGCTCCTGATCCAAGACTCATGGTGTAACCTGTAGTAGACACCCATGTTTCTTTGTCGCCATCAAAGTCTGAATCAGAGTATCCGATCAAGCTGAAGTCGCCTACCTGTGTATATTTGAGTCCAAAGTCTTGAGTCCCCTTCAAGTACCTTAACACTCTTTTTGCAGCAGATCAATGTCCTTCACAAGGTTTTTGCATGAACCTTGAGAGGATTCCAACAGCAAATGAAATGTCAAGTCTGGTGGTGGTCAGGTAGATAAGACTTCCTATAAGCTGTCTATACTTAGTTGCATCCTCAAATTCCTTCCCTTCAATAGATGTGAGCTTCAAGTTTTGTTCCATTGGAGTGGTTAAGGGATTACATTCATCCATGCCAAACTTGTTCGAGAGATATCCAATGTACTTCTTTTGAGAAAGAAATATAAATTTAGGATGTTGAATTACTTCAATACCTAGATAGTAATGAACATGACCCAAATCAGTCATTTCAAAACCTTTCTTCAATTCTTTCTTCATGGATGAAATATAGCTCTCATTGCTCCCTGTTATCAAAAGATAATCTACATATACCACAATATATACAACTCTTTTTCCAACTTTCTTAACAAACAAAGTTGCATCATAAAGATCAAAATGCTTGAAGTCAAGTTTCAGAAGATGCTCGGTTAATTTCTCATACCAGGCTCGTGGTGCTTGCTTGAGGCCATACAAGGATTTTATAAGTTTGCAAACTTTGTGTTCTTGACCCTTTACCACAAATCCTTCTGGCTGGGACATATAAACTTTCTCCTTTAGATATCCATTCAAAAAGACGGTTTTTACATCCATCTGATGGACTTTCCATCCATTTTGAGCTGCTAGGGCAAAGAGAGTCCGGATGGTGGTCCATTTTGCTGTGGGAGCAAAAGTTTCTTCATAATCGATTCCTTCTTTTTGTGCGAAACCTTTTGCCACAAGCCTGGCCTTGTGCTTGTCAAGTGAGCCATCTGCTTTATACTTGTTCTTGTAGACCCACTTACAGCCAATTGGTTTCGTTCCCAAAGGCGGATCAACCAGCTTCCAAGTGCCATTATTTATCAAGGCATCATACTCCTTCTGCATCGCTTCTTTCCATTCATCATGAGAAGCGGCTTCTTTGAAGGAATTTGGTTCATGATCTGTAGACAAACTCAATTCACAGTTATAAGCAATATCCATATCAACAGGAGAATCAGAATTATCTACATCACCTTTGATTTGTTGAGTGGAACTTCTTGTTCCTCTTTTTCCAGCCTCATCAGGATGAACATTCTCTAGTGTTTTTGTCAGCCAATTGGGAGGACCTTTCTGAGATGGCCCAGGCTGGTCATTTGACTGAGTTGGGATTGATTCAAGATTCAATCTCCCAATTCTGTCAATCACATCATCCAATGTGTCATCCGTGGTTGTTTCTTCATGTGGGGGAGAGAGTGCTTCAGGACATGATTCCACAGCTTGATTCAATATCGGAATCCCCCCTTCAAGATGTGGAATCACATTATCAAATTCTTGGAAAGACTTTGCATGTGTGAATCTATCCAGGCGATCAAGTTGCCGCTCAACAACCTTATCACTCTTGGAAGATTCAAGAAATATGACATCTCTTGCTATCACAAACTTCTTATTTGCTTCATCATAGAGACGATATCCTTTGGAGGTATTGGAGTACCCCAAGAAGATACATTTTCAACTTCTAGCACCAAGTTTGTTCCTTTGACCCTTGGGTATCAAGGCATAACAGGTGGACCCAAAGACCCTGAAATGCTTTACCGAAGGAATGTGGCCATGCCACATTTAAAAAGGAGTTTTGTTTCTAATTGAACTTGAAGGACACCTATTCTTTATGTAAACAACACATAGAACTGCATCAGCCCAAAACATCAATTTTACATTCTTGAAAAATAACATGGAGCGAACCATATTTAAAATAGTTTTGTTCATTCTTTCAGCTACACCATTCTGTTGGGGATTATATGGCACAGTTGTTTGATGTTTGATTCCATGTTGACGAAGATAATTTTCAAATTTGTTTGATGTGTATTCTTTTCCATTATCAGTACGTAGAGAGCCAATATGAGTTTGTGCATCATTTTCTATCCATGCATGAGAATTCTTGAATGTTTGAAAAGCATCAGACTTATTCTTCAATAAGTAAATCCAACACATTCTAGTGTAGTCATCAATAAATGTCATCATGAATTTATTTCCATTTGCAGAAGCAACAGGCATAGGGCCACATAAATCTGAATGAACAAGCTCAATTTTCCTATGTGCTCTAGAGTGTGAATCATGAAATGGTTGTTTGCTATGCTTTCCTAGAATACAAGCATCACATTCCTTAGGTTTTATAGGAATTGTAGGCAGTCCATTAACACCATTTTTCTTCAACAAATGAAGGCTTTCATATTTTAAGTGTCCAAATCTAGCATGCCATAAAAGACTTGATGGGAATGTGCCTTCATCATGATGTGAACTGAATGCAAAGTTTTGAGCATGAGCAGATGAACCTTTCAGCTTCAAGAGTCTCCCTTCTTCTATTCCCTCCATGACAAGTGAGTGATATGATGATTTTCTGACCTTTGCCTTGCCATCAAACAAGTGAATCGAGTGTCCTTGCTGACGGATTTGGACCAGGGACAACAAGTTTCTCCTCAAATCAGGGAGGTATAGAACCTCATGTAGGATATGATCTGGAAGACTAAGCAACTTAAGCCTGACTGTGCCAAGCCCTGATGGCTTGAGTTTGGATTTATCTGCGAAATATACTGCTCCATCAACTTTGTCAGTGAATTCTTCAAAAAAATCTTTTCTAAATGTCATGTGACATGTTGCTCCTGAATCTAGCAACCAATCATCTCTCCATGAAGTAAATGAAACATCAAATAAGTCTTCAATTAATCCATTGTTACAATGTGCTAGAACATAATGAGCAGATTCAGGTGCTTTACCTTTGTCTTTGTCATTAGTTTTACCTTTGTCTTGATTTCTTTGCTACTCAATTTTCTCCCAAGGTGTTCTGCATTTGGATGCATCATGTCCATCTTTATTGCAAAGTGTGCAATGAAGATTGGATTTGTCAGATTTTCTGCCCCCCCTTTCTATGAAGTTTCTTCTTCCTCTTCCTCTGGATGAATCTGGATCATGACTCTTTTCTCTATGTGCCAAGTATGCAGCCTCTTCGGAAGACGAAGGGACTGTCATCTTCCCAAAAGCTTTCTCTCTTTCTGCAAACATTTTCTCAAGTGTATCAAAGGTGATATGCTCAAGGTTCCCACTTGCTTGCAAAGACTCAAGATAATTTGAGTAAGTCGGATATAATGCCTTAACATATGCTATGAGAGGTATGTCCATTTTTACACCAGTGCTATCAATATCATGCATGATAGATCTAACTCCTGAAGCTAAAGCAAGGGGATCATCATTCTTCATTTCAAGACTGAACAGCTTAATCATCAATTAAACATTTTCTAATTCTGAATGTGAGTCATAGAGTTATTTTAGCTTGCTCAAGGCATCATAGGCATTTGAGAATGATGAAATATGGTGACTCACCTTTTCATTTACGGAAGCTGCAATCAAGGCATAGGCCTTGTAGTTCTTGTTTTCCCAAATGGCGAGCTCTTTATCTGAAGTGGGCTTTGCTGGTGGATTTCCTTCTTGTCCTTCACGGATTCCTTTCCACAACTCATTAAAAATGAGTGTGTGTTTAATCTTGCGATACCATTCAAGATAGTTCTCTTTGTCGGAGAGAACCACCCCAACAATAGATATGAGAGAATGCATTAGTTTGCTGGAAAAATTTATTTTGAAGAGGAAAAATTCTGCTAGAAAATCTTCAATTCTGGAAATTTGCTCAATTAAAGGGGACAAAAAATCTTGCTAAAAATACTGAATTCTGCACCAAAATATGTATATATATATATATTTGTGTTTGAAGAAAAAGACTTTATATGGATAATTGTATTGAAATTATGGTGGGGGGGGGGGGCGATATTATGATTGTGAATGGTATTAGAAAAGGACAAAGGTGGTATATGGTGGGAGGGGGCGATAATATGATGGGAGAGGGCAGTAATATGAGTAGTGGTATTAGATGAGGGCGGTAATATGGTGGGAGGGGGCGATATTATCACATGTATTGAACAGCATATTATATGAGAGCGTATGACAGCGTATTGTAAATATTATATGAACAGTGGTATTATATGAGAGGTGGGGAGGGGGGCCGAAAGGCCACAGGGAGAGGAGCAACGGATATGACAGCGTGGGAATATATGCAGCATGGAAATATCACCTGTGGGAATATATGCAGCATGGAGGAGCGTAATGGATATTATATATGCAGAGGAGCGGTGTTATAAGTGAAGGGGGGGCGTATTAAATAGACAAAGCGTGGTGCTATTTATAAAGGAGACAACGTATAACAGTTGGAGAGAGGGGCGGTATTATGGTGGTATCGTATTAAATGCAGGTGATAACTGTTGCAACGTATAACAGATGCGTAGATGTATATCAGTCGACAGCGCTGGAAGAGAGCGGTGTATACAGTAATGGAGTTAACTGTAATGCGTTGTTTTCAACTCAAGTAATGGAGTGGTATATGATTAGTGTTGGAAGGGTGGTATTCTATTGAATAGGTGGAATGAAATGCAGGTGCAGTGGAATATGAAGGGCGGTATATGCAGCGTGTAGGCGGTGGTAGCAGGGCGTTAAGTCGGAGGGATAAGGGAGTGCTGTAGCAGATTGTACGCCGCGGGGATGAGCGATGGAGAGGTGTTTGGATGGGATGGGTAGTCGAGGGGTAGAGAGAATTGGAGAGAGGGAGGCTGAGAGGTTGTTACAAATGTTGAATGGCGGAATTTAATAAATACTGCAGAATTTGCAGGTGTGAGCGGGCGCTGCAATTTGCAGAATTTCAGGGACTGCAGAATTGCAGAATCTCTAGAAGCTGCAAAAATAGAACTGGGCAAAGATTAAAAAAAAATCCAGAATTACAGTATAGCAATTTAATAGAGCAGCAAAACTATACATAGAAACTGACTGAGCAAAGGAATGAGGGAGTTACACCACAGGCAAAAATGCCAATAGTGGGACTAGCTCTGATACCATGTCAAACCAGGAGGTAAGTCCTCAAATCAGAATGTGTATTAGTTGAAGAATGTACATGTATTTATACATGGAGGTGAGGCTATTGTGATTCATCTCCCAATGACTCTTGGCCTTCCTTATTTCCTAATATTATTTATTATACAATATTACATATCCACACCCAACCCATAGGATTAGGTGTCAACAATATCTATCCTCATCTGGGATGGAAAATTTAGCCAATGTGCTATAAGTTTCACCCACCTCGGTATATTTATGGAAATTTGGTTTGACTTGTTGAATTCTTAGTTAAGCTGAGAGGGGAGGTGAATCAGTTTAACACGTACATGAGCTTTTTAAAATTTTCATCAGCTTATTTACAGCTTACTTTTATAAACAACCTTAGTATATGAACAGTCTTAATAAGTTGCAGCAAGTATTAAATTAATGTGACATCAAACTTATTATGAGAGAAACAAACATTAAGCAGATTTGGTAAATCATCTCAGTATATAGACAACACAGATAGAGACAGCAGATATAAGTGGAAACCCATAAAGGGAGAAAACCACATCTTATTATTGTTGTGATGCAAAGGCGAGCTCCAACTCCCTCTCACCACTGTTTTTCTACAAGCACCGACCTACAGGAGGCACTAACCTCAATTCTGCAAGCTACAACTTGCAAGGAAGCTCCAACTCCCTTCAATTTTCTGCAGGCACCAACCTACAGGAGGCTCCAACCTCAGTCAGCTACAACTGACAGCTATCAAGCTTCAACTTGATAGGGAAGCTCCAACTTCCTCAATTTATCAAACGAAATGTTTGCTGATTTACCTCAGATATCAGCTCTGCTCTGTAGCATCACTTTCTGCTCTTCTCTTCCTTATCTTCTCTGCCTCAATCTTCTATACTCTGCATTCTCTATCTTTACTCTCTCTAACCTCTTGCAGCTTTCGTATTTTCTTCAACTCTCTTTAATTCTACTGCACACTCTCTTCTTCTCTCCCTTTGTTTCGTAACCTTCTCCCCTTGGATATTACCCTGTTTTATACAGAATATCTTCATGGCTATTTGTATTCTACTGGGAATTCGAAATGGACAGCCATGTCTCTTTGCCTTCTGCCTTCTCATCTCTTTTATCCGCTCATTCAGAAAATATAACTATAGGTACCAATTTAACATTACAGTGGGATATTTGTTCTCTTCCGGAGACTTACTAATGCATCACAACAATATAAATTAAAATCATTTACATTCAATTACAATGAAAACTCCAACTCACTCATTCAGCCTCTTGGCTCGCTGCGCATTTGTCTTTTCTTTGACTGTGTCTATCTTTTTCAGCTCTGCTTGCTCTTTTGTCCTCTACCATGGTGTAACTACTGCATACAAGTAATTTTTTAATTCAATTCTCGACGTTATACAAATAATAGAACGTTTTAATACTTAGAATTCCCTTACGGACCCACTCGCTGAACTTGTTGTATCTTCTGATGCGATGCATTACTGTCCACATATTGGAAATGTGCATGTATCGTTTTGTGTATACATATATGTGTCACAGTGCTTTCCTTTCCTCTTAAAATTTGGATTAATTAACTTGGAGCAAACTTGTTCTTAGTCTCATCTCTTGGATGGACCCCACATGCCAGCTATACTCCGCTCTTTGAACTTTGACCAACACATTCCAATCATAATATATATCAACATACAATATGTTCTCCGTTCAAATGTTTGTGAAACAATCGATTAGCCTTAGACTTCATCAACACCCATTAAATTGATAAACCTCGGGCCCACTTGCCGAACTTTTCTTATTCCCGATGCGATGAATCGCTTCTGAATACTTCCGATTATGATAGTTTCGATGTGATTAATCGCAATCGCAACTCTCAATAGTATGTTCTGATGTCCTGCTTTTACTCCGATGCGATTGACCACTATTCATTTAAATGTGTCGATGCGATTAGGTCGGAACTCAAACCTATAAAACCACAGTTTATACGCCCATCGGATCCGGAACTCAATCGCAATCGCAATTTGCATTTGCATGTTCCAATATTCTTATGCTTCGATGCTCCGATGCGATCATTCCGATCTGATGCGATGCGATTACTCCGATTGCGATTAATCGCAATCGCAACTTTTAGTTGCATGTTCCGATATTCCTATGGTCTGATGCTGTTGGAAATATTTTCATTGATGGAAAAGGCATTGGCAACAAAGGAGCATCTGAAATAGTACCTAGGAAAAGAGAAAAGCAAGTTGCAGAGAACAAAGGTCAGCAGAGAGGAACAGAGGAAGAGTGCATTTACAGAGAGCAGTATCGATCACGGAGCAGAGACAAGCAGTGAATTGAAGGATAATTGTCCAGAGACAGGGTTGAATTGAATTGACAGATATTAGAGTCCCTATGGATTTAATTCATGTATAAACATAATATATGCATCCTGATAAAGGAGAAAGGAAAATCTGTGTATGTTTGAGTTCTGGTGATACTCTGTTGAGTGGAGAATATCGAGCGTATTTTGACAGTTGATTGGTTCAATTCTCGTACAGTCTTGGACGGGTTCTGTATGTACAGGGCACATTATATATATATAACTTTAACATAATCACGGAGGAATATAACTTTAACATAATCACGGAGGAAGATCATTAAAATCAAAGTTATACTGAACTTGGGGTACGGAGCGATTGGACGGTTGATCACTGTTTAAAAACTGCGAGTGGATTTACGAAAGCGGATTGCCCATATCGCGTCGCTTTTGCGAGATAAGCGGTTTTCAAGAGATTGGCTCTGATTCCATAGAACGAGTGACACGCGTCCTGAAAAAACCGTCGTTGCTGCGCGCCATCGTACGTTAACGATCGACCATCGCACGTTAACGTTCGGCATCGGAGGTCGAGCGATATGCATATGTCTCGTTAATCTTGGAGGCTCGCGATCTAACGATGATCAGGCGATGGACTTGCGCGAAGTTTATTTTGGTACGGTGGGGCGCATATGTGGGCCAGGGGTCAAAGGTTTATTGAAATATTAAACTATATGAAAGCATTGGATATTGTTTATAAAATCCGAGGGGTTAAACATAAGGGATTAAAATGTTGTAAATATATTTATTTATCAATTGATAAATAAATTAAAAAGAAATAAAAATCCTGTGGGCCAAACTAATGGAAATATTGTCAAAGGAATACCATTAGCGGTTAAATGGTTTTTGACTCATGGTTTTAATAAAGGCAAAAACTATGTAAAGGGAAAAAGATTATTATTCAAGGTGTGCATGTGTGAGGGTTGAAAAAGAAAAAATTCCTCTAAGGAATATCTGCATGAGCGAGCTACGTGCTTAACTGATAGATCTAAATCAATAATGCACCCATGAATGTATTGATCGAAAGATGATAAGACTTAAGTCTATTCAACAGAAGAAATGACGAAGAACTGGCGCAAGTCTGCTGAAGAACATATATGAATCCGGGTAAGTTTTATAGATCTGGCCTGCTCTGCAAAATACATTCTGATAGATCTATACGCTAGTTCGATTCAAGAAAAGCACGTCTACATACGAGTTATTTTCATTAAACATGCATATGGAAATTAGGGTTTCAGAAGATTAAATTACACAGAAGTATACACGGGTTGGTGAATGCCCATCTTCTTTGAAGACTGGGTTATTCCTGATATTCTGATTACAGTGGTCTCACTGTTCCGTTTGAAGTTTTGGGAAAAATATGTTAGTTGATGATTAATTGAAGGGTTGCATTGAAGCTGCTTGATCCAGTGTGAAAATTGATGAAATGTGGTCCATAGTGGTGCTGAGGGTCAAAGCCTTCAGACAGGGGATCGTAGCTCCCTTCCAGTAGGAACTGGTAAACGAGAGCAGGGGGTAGTTGCTCCCTTCCAGGAAAGGCTGGTAAACGAGAGAAGGTTGTAGCCTTCTACAGGTGGGTGCCTGCGTGCTGGTATAAGTCTGCACCAGCATATATTGTAAGAAGTTTTCTCTATAATAAATATTGAAGACTGAGATTATAGCAGCGGTGGTTTTCTCCCGAATTGGGTTTCCACCTTAAATCCTGGTGTTCATATGTGTTGTTAATGTTTGATGTTTTATTCTGTTATTTCTGTTTATGCTTAATGCTTATCTAATGTAACGCTCTAAGTAACGACATAATAAGATTTCTGAACATACATGGTGGATGTTGAACTGTAACATATGTTTTTAAGAGAAAGAAAAGAAAAATTGTTCAGCCCTAAATACTGATTCACCCCTCCCCTCTCAGTATTTTTCTCAGCAATTGGTATCAGAGCAGGTCCTTCTGAAAAGCTTAGCTGCTAGAAGGAAGATCAAGCAAGATGAGTAGCCAAGATGGAACAGCATCTATCAGGCCTCCGCTCTTCAACGGAAACAATTTAATCTTCTGGAAAACAAGGATGAGATCCTATCTTCAGTCTCTGGGAGCATATGTATGGGCAATTGTTGAACAAGGATATCAATATCCAGCTGCAATGCCAACAGATTCGACGGAAAGAAAGAATTATGAAACAAATGCAAAGGTGGTCAATGCTCTATTGGGAAGTCTAACTGAATCAGAATTTGTCAAATTCATGCAGCTAAATACAACAAAGGCAATATGGGACAAAATCATTCTAAGTTATGAAGGTGATGCAAAGGTAAAAATTGCTAAACTCCAAACTCTCAGAATTCAATATGAGAATCTAAAAATGGAGAATGAGGAGAGCATTGCCAATTTCTTCTTGCGTCTTGATGATATTGTAAATCGTATGAGAAATCTGGGAGAAACTATAACAGAATATACTTTGGTTGAGAAAGTCTTAAGATCACTAACGACAAAATTTGAGTCAAAAGTTTCAACTCTTGAAGAAAAGCAGGATCTTCAAAATCTTACTGTGGTACAACTTCATGGAATACTAACTGCATATGAAATGAGAAGAGGAGGACCATCTGAAGTCAAAGATGCAGTCTTCAGAACTTCTACAAAAGGGAAGGAGGTACAAAAACCAGAAGGATCAGGATATATCTCAAAAGAAGATGAGATAAACTTTGTAAAGAAACTTCAACTTGGAACAGGACGGTTCAGAGGCAAGCTTCCTTTCAAATGCTTTGATTGTGGAAGATTTGGTCATTATGCTACTAAGTGTCCTCATAAAGAAACACATAACAAGGGGAAGGAAGTTACAAGAAGGAATAAGAATCACTTTAGCACTAGAAAAAGTTACTATACTCATGAAGACAGTGATGGGTTATCTGATAGAGAGGAAGAATGTGAACAAGATCTTAGACTTCTAATGGCATTTGAAAAAAATTCTAACGAAGAAAAGGCTACTTTTGTGGATGCTCTAGAAGACAAAGATTTTCTTGATGAAAACAATCAACTCAAAATTGGCCTAGAAGAGAGTAAAATAATCATAGAAACTCTGAAAAATCAGCTTGAAGAAAAAGAGAAACACAATGAGAAATTAGAATGTGAAGTAGTAAGTCTAAGAAAAGAACTTGAGAAAGTAAAGACTTTGAATCTTAGATTTTCTAAAGGAGCTGAAACCTTAGATGAGATTATCAAGGTACAACGTTCTCCTCTTATAAAGACAGGTCTTGGATATATCGGAGAATCTTCTCAGGCTTCAGCACCAAATTATCTAAAAGCAGTTACAGCTGGTTTACATCATGCTGCCACTCAGAAAGGGAATAAATAATCTTTACAGGTAAAGCATGATCATCTCAATTCAAAGAATACTAACAGGAATGTCTTTCAAAGAAACATCAATCAACAGGTAAATTAAAGTAGAAGATTTTATGATCGCAGAAATTTCTTCTTCAATGGAAAATGTTTCTCATGTCACAATTTTGGTCATAAAGCTGTTCAATGTGTTGCATATAAAACCATCATGACAAGAGAAGCAAGAAAGAAAAGGATTGATATTGAAACAAATAAGAATACTTATAAAAACTTTCCTCCTCTTCAAAATGAAGTTGAATGTGCTTATTGCAATAAATTTGGCCATGAAGAATCAGAATGCAGGAGCAAAGTTCAGCCAAAAGAGCATGTTCCTTCAAGCTCCAAATTATGGAAAAAGAAGGAATTACAGGTTGAAAATTGTGGCATAGCGTTATTTGCAGAAGATGAAGTTATTTGCAGAAGATGAAGAAAACCAATGGTACATTGATAGTGGATGCTCAAGACACATGACAGGTGACAAAAACAAACTTCTAGCATATAGTGCTTTAGAAAAAGAAAAGAATGTTACATTTGGAAATGATACTCCTGCGGTCATTAAGGGAAAAAGGTCTGTTTTTCTAAAAGAAAAGGTGAAAGCTAATGAAGTTATGTATGTGGATGGATTAAAGCATAACCTATTAAGTGTAAGTCAAATGTGTGATTAAGGAACTGAAGTTGTATTTAGTTCAAAATAATGTGTGGTACGTGATCTTGATACAGGTAAAGCAATTATAAAAGAAAAAAGAACTCCAAGCAACCTGTATGTATTGAAGAACTGCAAAGAACAATGTTACTTGAGTAAATATTCAGTAAATTGGTTATGGAATAGAAGGTTGGGGCATCTGAGCTTCTCTCAAATCAACAAATCAAGCAGACTTAAATTTGTTCGTGATCTTCCCAATATTACTCTACCTCAAAATATCATATGCAAATCTTGCCAATTTGGTAAGCAAACCAGAGTACAGTTTAATGCCAAGGAAGGATCATCAAGTAAGCCTCTTGAACTCATTCATACTGACATATGTAGACCCATGAAGAAAAAGTCACCACATGGTGAAGAATACTATATCTTATTCATTGATGATTTCTCCAGAATGTGATGGATTAGGCTGCTTAAACACAAAGATGAAGCATTTGAGAAATTTCAGATATTTAAAGCACTAGTTGAAAATGAATTAGATCTAAAAATCAAGTGTCTCAGATCTGATCGAGGAGGAGAATATACATCAAATGAATTCTTTGAATTTTTTGAACAACATGGCATAAAAAGACAGTTTTCTGTAGCTGGCACTCCACAACAAAATGGTGTTGCAGAAAGAATGAATAGAATAGTTCAACAAATGGTTAGAGCTATGCTTGATGATTCTGGAACACCTGACACATTTTGGGGAGAAGCAGCACATACAGCAGTAAACATTCTCAACAAGGCACATGTTCGTTTAAATAGTGATAAAACTCCATATGAACTCTGGTATGGTAATACTCCCACTATAAAGCATTTTAAAAATTTTGGAAGCAAATGCTTTATCAAGAACAATGATGAAAATCTTGGCAAGTTTAAACCCAGAGCAGATGAAGGAATATTTCTTGGTTATTCCTCTAGGAGTAGGGCATATAAATGTTACAATAAAAGACTTCGGAAGATTGTTGAATGTATTGATGTTTTTATTGATGAGTCTCCTGCAGCTCCAAAAGATGAAAAGAAAACAACAGATGAAGATGATGATGACACATATCCTTCTACATCAAATAAGGATGATATAGACAGTGAACCCAATGAAGAAACCAAAGATTATTTATCTGAAAAAGCTCCATATAGATATGTTCAAAAGAATCATCCAGAATCTCAAATTTTGGGAGAAAAGGGATTAGGTGTACAAACAAGAAGGACTATAGTGGGATCTTCTAGCAATCTGGCATTTCTGTCCACTATTGAACCTCACAATGTCAATCAAGCTAGCAAAGATGAATGTTGGATTCAAGCCATGAATGAAGAGCTTGATCAAATTGAAAAGAATCACACTTGGGAATTAGTACCAAGACCTCATGACAAAACTGTCATTGGAACCAAATGGATATTCAAAAACAAGTTAAATGATAATGGGGATGTTGTAAGAAATAAAGCTAGACTTGTTTGCAAAGGATATGCTCAACAAGAAGGTATAGAATTTGAAGAAACGTTTGCTCCTGTAGCCAGACTTGAAGCCATAATAATCTTTCTTGCTTTTTCAAGCTTCCAACAAATCAAAGTTTATCAAATGGATGTTAAATCTGCTTTTCTAAATGGTGATTTAGAAGAAGAAGTTTATATAGAACAACCAGAAGGATTCATTTTGGGAACTGATGAAAAACTTGTTTGTAGACTTAAAAAGCTCTATATGGTCTCAAACAAGCTCCAAGGGCATGGTACTATCGTCTTGACAAATATCTTCATCAACAAGGATTTTCAAAGGGGTTTGCTGATAGCAACTTATACACAAAAACTGAAAATGACAAACTGTTGATTGTGGTTATATATGTTGACGATATCATTTTTGGAAGTAATGAAGAGTCTATGAGTCAGAATTTGCTTCTGATATGCAGAAAGAATTTGAAATGTCTTTACTTGGGGAACTAACCTTCTTTCTTGGCTTACAAGTGCAACAAACAACATATGGTATATTCTTATCACAAGCAAAGTACCTCAAGCAAATCCTGAAGAAGTATGGCATGGAAGATTGCAAACCTGTAAGTACACCAATGATAACCGGATGTAATCTCAGTTCTAATAATGATTCCCCCACCGTAAATCAACTAGAATATAGATCTATGATAGGAAGTCTACTTTATCTCACTGGGACAAGACTAGACATCATGCATGCAGTTGGAATTGTTGGACGATTCCAAGCTAACCCAAAAGAGTCACACCTTCAGGCTGTGAAAATAATATTCAAATATCTACAAGGAACTCAAGACTTTGGACTATGGTATCCAAAGAATGTTGATCTTACTCTTCATGCATACACTGATGCGGATTGGGCTAGAAGTGTTGATGATCGGAAAAGCACTAGTGGTGGTGCATTCTCTATGGGGCCCCGGTTAGTATCTGGTTTAGCAAGAAGCAAAGCTTCATTGCCTTATCTACAGTAGAAGCAGAATATGTGGCTGCAACATCATGTTGCACTCAACTTCTCTGGATGATGCAAACCCTACAAGACTTTCAAATCAAATGTTCACCTCCTATCTCCATTATGTGTGATAATACAAGTGCCATCAGTATCTCAAAGAATCATGTTATGCATTCCAAGACCAAGCACATTCCCATCAAATATCACTTCTTACGTGAACAAGTGCTTGAACAAAAGGTGAAATTGGAATATGTTTCCTCCAAAGAACAAGTTGCTGATATATTTACCAAACCTCTACCTAGGGAAGTGTTCGAATATCTCAGACAGAAACTAGGAGTAGTTTCTGCCATGCAGAGGATCAGGTCTACTTAAATACAGAAGATTAAATTGGTTGTGAGGTGTTGTTGGGCTTCTTTGAATGCTCAGGCTAAGGGGGAGCATCGGTCATATGAAAAGGATGCATGGTTGGCATTCCAATTATTTGTTATAGTCTGATCTCATCTTTGATCTTGTTTGTAAAAGTCATTTTTTGTTATATTTGAAGATGCAGCATGATCTCAGGGGGAGCATGGTTCTGTCAGTACAAAGGATATTGATCAACCCTTTTCCATTAATGTCAAAGGGGGAGGAGAAACAAAGAGGGGTTCTATATATTGCCATCAATGCCAAAGGGGGAGATTGCTGGAAATATTGTCATTGATGGCAAAGGCATTGGCAACAAAGGAGCATCTGAAATAGTACCTAGGAAAAGAGAAAAGAAAGTTGCAGAGAACAAAGGTCAGCAGAGAGGAACAGAGGAAGAGTGCATTTACAGAGAGCAGTATCGGTCACGGAGCAGAGACAAGCAGTGAATTGAAGGAGAATTGTCCAGAGACAGGGTTGAATTGAATTGACAGATATTAGAGTCCCTCTGGATTTAATTCATGTATAAACATAATATATGCATCCTGATAAAGGAGAAATGAAAATCTGTGTATGTTTGAGTTCTGGTGATACTCTGTTGAGTGGAGAATATCGAGCGTATTTTGATAGTTGATTGGTTCAATTCTTGTACAGTCTTGGACGGGTTCTGTATGTACAGGGCACATTATATATATATATATATATATATATATATATATATATATATATATATATATATATAACATAATCACGGAGGAAGATCATTAAAATCAAAGTTATACGGAACTTGGGGTATGGAGCGATTGGACGGTTGATCACTGTTTAAAAACTGCGAGTGGATTTGTGAAAGCGGATTTCCCATATCGTACCGCTTTTGCGAGATAAGCGGTTTTCAAGAGATTGGCTCTGATTCCATAGAATGAGTGACACGCGTCTTGAAAAAACCTTCATTGTTGCGCGCCATCGTACGTTAACGATCGACCATCACACGTTAACGTTCGGCATCGGAGGTCGAGCGATATGCATATGTGTCGTTGATCTTGGAGGCTCGCGATCTAACGGTGATCGGGAAATGGACTTGCATGAAGTTTATTTTGGTATGGTGGGGCACATATGTGGGCCAGGGGTCAAAGGTTTATTGAAATATTAAACTATTTGAAAGCGTTGGATATTTTTTATAAAATCCGAAGGGTTAAACATAAGGGATTAAAACGTTGTAAATATATTTATTTATCAATTGATAAATAAATTAAAAAGAAATAAAAACCCCGTGGGCCAAACTAATGGAAATATTGTCAAAGGAATACCATTAGCGGTTAAATGGTTTTTGACTCATGGTTTTAATAAAGGCGAAAACTATATAAAGGGAAAAAGATTATTATTCGAGGTGTGCATGTGTGAGGGTTGAAAAAGAAAAAATTCCTCTAAGGAATATCTGCATGAGCGAGCTACGTGCTTAACTGATAGATCTAAATCGATAATGCACCCATGAACGTATTGATTGAAAGATGATGAGACTTAAGTCTATTCAACAAAAGAAATGATGAAGAACTGGCGCAAGTCTGCTGAAGAACATATATGAATCCGGGTAAGTTTTATAGATCTGGCCTGCTCTACAAAATACATTCTGACAGATATATACGCCAGTTCGATTCAAGAAAAGCATGTCTACATACGGGTTATTTTCATTAAACGTGCATATGGCAGTTAGGGTTTCAGAAGATTAAATTACACAGAAGTATACACGAGTTGGTGAATGCCCATCTTCTCTGAAGACTGGGTTATTCCTGATATTCTGATTACAATGGTCTCACTGTTCCGTTTGAAGTTTTGGGAAAAATATGTTAGTTGATGATTAATTGAAGGGTTGTGTTGAAGCTGCTTGATCCAGTGTGAAAATTGATGAAACGTGGTCCGCAGTGGTGTTGAGGGTCAAAGCCTTCAGACAGGGGGTCGTAGCTCCCTTCCAGTAGGAACTGGTAAACGAGAGCAGGGGGTAGTTTCTCCCTTCCAGGAAAGGCTGGTAAACGAGAGAAGGTTGTAGCCTTCTGCAGGTGGGTGCCTGCGTGCTGGTATAAGTCTACACTAGCATATATTATAAGAAGTTTTCTCTATAATAAATATTGAAGACCGAGATTACAGCAGCGGTGGTTTTCTCCCGAATTGGGTTTCCACCTTAAATCCTGGTGTTCATATGTGTTGTTAATGTTTGATGGTTTGTTCTGTTATTTATGTTCATGCTTAATGCTTATCTGATATAACGCTCTAAGTAACGACATAATAAGATTTCTGAACATACATGGTGGATGCTAAACTGTAACATATGTTTTTAAGAGAAAGAAAAGAAAAATTGTTGAGCCCTAAATACTGATTCACCCCTCCCCTCTCAGTATTTTTCTCAACAGATGTTCTGATGTGATCACTCCGATGCGATTACTGTTATGCAGGAACTCAAACACATATCAATCATGATTTATAAACCCATCGGGTCTGGGCTTCAATCACAATCACAACTTTCTGTTCATATGATCCGCTGTCAACTTTTTCGATGCGATTGATGAGGGTCCCACCATGTGGTACTTTGCTTTTGATAGAACCTTTGATTCCTTAGATATATATATATATATATATACTTTGTATTGTAGTCATGGTCCTTTGTGTATAAACCACTCCATATATATATATATATATATATATGCCTTGGACCTTTGTGTATAAGGCGCAACATAAATAAGGTGCTGCATATATATAGGCATTTGCTTCCGCTTTAATGTATCCTCCAGCTGGGTAATGATTCTCGAAATTTTCTGTAGAGGGGTCCCACCTTATGGTACTTTGTATATAGTGTGCTGCACATATATATATGTGTGTGTGTGTGTGTGTGTGTACTTTGTTGCTTCAGTCTTTAGTGTATCTTCCAGCTGGGGTAATGATTCTCGGAATTTATGTAGGGGGGGGTCTCACACTATATGTACAAGATCTTCAGTCAACATTATATGAAGTTTTGGACTTAGAAAAATTCAATACAATATATATATATATATATATATATATATATATATATATATATATATATATATATATATATATATATATATATATATATATAACCTCTTAGGTTCCTTTTCAATAAAGACTGTCCCGCCTTCGTTATATACAAATTCATATGAGCTCTGTTAAAAGGTTTATTTCTTATTTCTTCAGCGCTTCAATATATGAAGCCTGCTTCATTATTACGTTAATTCAACGCTGATCATTTCACTGTTTGATAACGGCTCTGCCTCTGCCTCTACTACTCGATCATTACATCTCTTCCTCTGTATTCGCTGCAGGGATAATTTTAAGAACCCCCCTAAATTTTTATATATAAAAAATAGGCGAATCCCCATGATACATAGGAAAAATGGAAGGCGATTTTATTAATAATATAATATGTATATATAATTTTTTGGCGAATCTCTCACGAGATTATATTATCCTGTAAAATCATGGTGAATCACCAGTACAAATGGCGAATCACTACTACAAAATGCTGAATCGTTGTCTAGTGGAGTTCGGAGTGTTGGTTCCAATGAAGATATGGTAATTGAACCAGGAGTAGAAGGAAGAGAACCACTGAGACCAAGCATGGCACATGGTGACTCGTGAGGGAAGTAGTTCTCGTGTAGTTTGGAAAACATGTTCTTCTAGTTCTGCTAAGCGTAGTGTTTTTTGTCATGCTACTACTAGCATTGATATTGAGGTTGGAGAGGAGTTTGAGGAAAGGTAGCAGTGGTGGAGAATTACAAAGAGTACCCCATGATGGGCTCCATTTTTCCCTTTGGTATTTGTGCCTGCAAGACCTTCTGTCCATTGAACCAACAATTAGTCGTTCAACCAACAATCAACTTGACTGAGTTGATTAGGTACGAGTCAACTTAGACTAATCTTCAAAACTATGCTTTGCACTATCCCATATTTATCACATTAATTCTACACAACATTGTGCATTTGCACCTAACTCTCAATAATTCTTTTCCAAGAAAAATCTATAATAAGAAAAATATTTTACTATATTCTAAAAGGTGAAGATGTCGAAATCATGCCACAAAGTGAAAGGAAATAAAATATCTTTCCTCAAACGACCAAATATATAAAGAAAACAATAATGATTATAATAATAGAACTGGATCTATCGATCTATCGATATATGCATGATATGAGAACCATAAGCATTCAAGAGACTAATTTCAAACTCAACAAAATCCTCTAAACAAGAAACAAACAAACCACTAAAATTTTCAAAGATATCAAGGCTAGACATTAACACAATTTCATGTACTTGAATAAGCCCATTGTTGCTTAGCGTTAGACTTCTTAAATTAGCTCTTTATCATTTAATACTATGACACTATCTATGTGAAAAGAAATAGGTCCCAACTTCATCAAATCTGATTTCATTTCCAATCAAAGATCAAAACTAGCTTCATTTCCAATACCAATATAAAATCACACATTTTCCAAATATCAATAATTATTTTCCAAGAAAATATAAAACTCGAAACTCAGCAAAATTCCCCAAACACAAGCAACTTATATACCATTAAAATTTTCTAAGATGTCAAAGCTAGACATCAAGGTAGTTTCATGTACTTGAATGAGCCCATTGATGCTTTGCATTAGTCTTGTTAAATTAGTTATTTATTATTTAATACTAGTCAAACGCTATCTATGTGAAAATAGGTCCCAAAATCATCAAATCCAGCTTCATTTCCTGTCACAAATAAGAAGCAAACAATGTAAGGATTAAATATTAAACATCAATCTTAAAATAACACACATGAAAGAAATGTAGCTGCAATGTTACAATGAAAAATACAAAATATAGAACCCATTTTTACCTGAATTTGACATGTAGTAATCTTGCATGATCAACGGAACATGTATACCAAAATAAGAGTCCTAGGGTATTTCAATTTCCCAATTCTCATCTTGGTCATCATTTTCTACATTGTGAACATGATCTTCTCCAGATGTACTGCCATTATGAGCCTCCAAAACATTATGTTCTGTATCAAGTTCATTAGATAAATTTGTTATATTGTTTTCTCCCCTTCTATCACAATCTGATCGCCAAAGCGCTAGTGCTCTTTCATATGGAAAATTGTCAACGTCATAATTTGTTACATATAATCTTAAACATGTATCCACATGTTTATCAAGCTTGGTCCTCAACTTTGACTTCAAAAATGATAGTGCACTAAACATTCTCTCATCCTCCACTGATCCCAAAATCATAGTTTGACACAAATCTGCTAATTTAAAATATTCTGATATGTTTTCTTGCAGGTATTGGCTAGCACTTAAAGTATTCCATAATCTTGTTATAGCACCGTTTTCATTAGGATTCTCCAAAAAATGATATTGCTTCTACATTTTTTCAGCAAAGCGTCCACCTTGTTGATACAATTTTGATGAATCTAAAATACCTTCAATCTGTTCTCCATGTATCGAGACTTTCTTGCAAAAGTGGTCTACTAAAAATTTTAATCTCTTTTGAAAATCGGCTTTTAAATTTCTTGAACATTGAAAATTGTTCCAATATTGAGGGTATACCACACACATGGCCTCCAACAATTCATCTCGAGGAAATCGTTCTCTTATCTCTGATGATAGTGATCTTGCAATTTCTATCAAATTTTGTCTCACTGAGATCACAATATTATCAAATTGGTCTCTTCACATGGGGCAATCTTTCGTGATTCATCCCGTCTTACTAATATAATGAAAGGGGACCATATACCCACGCACTGTGATACATAGTATCCCTTTTTCATCAAACGTCAAAAAAATTTCAGTATTTTCTATATTGATGATCTTAGTCCAACTTGTAAACTCTGGACCAGTAAAAGAGTCCGGCATCATATACAGATTATCCAATGCAAGGCATGCTCACTTTCTCGCATTTGTGTATTCGGCAATATACATTGTGTGATTCTGAGACATTTTCACAAGGACATTCATTTCATGTAGCATAGGAAGAATTCCAGCCAATGTCAATAATGTTTCTATATCAGTTAGTCGAAAAAGAAGATCTTGAGCTTTGTCTACATTGTAGCGATTTTCATACATCAACCCTACCAAAGATTTGAACTCACTAAATAGTCTTTGAGCTGGTCCATTTAATGAGATCCATCTTGTATCAACATCTTTCAGTAGTTTTTTTCCATCCGTAACACCATATGCAAATTGTTGAAACTCTAAATATCATTTGGGACTACGAGAAAAGTATGCATGAGTCTCACGTACAAGATCTTCAACTTTTGAAACTAATGGAAACTTGCTTACTATTTTAAATGCAAGATTCATCCTATGAGCCATACAATGAATATTAATCATATATGGCGACGCTGATAGTTGTATTCGAACACAAAGACCATTCCTTTGTCCTTGCATTACCGATGCTCCATCTGCTCCAACACATACCAACTTTTTTGCAATCGTTAAATGATCCATACCACTTTCCTTCAAAGTATTAAGAACAAGTTCATAAATATTTTCAGTTGTAGAAGTCTCTCTCATCTTTTTAATCCCAAGTAGATAGGAATGCCTAATATGGTCATTAACCATATAAATTCTCATGAAAATCCATGAAGTATTATCAATAGCTGTAACCTCATCCAAAGACAATGCCAAAAACCTAGCATTTGCAATCTCCTGTTTCAAATCATCAATTTCTACTTGAGCTAGATATCTTGCCCATTCCCAACCACTAGTTATGGACCAATGAGAAGATGGAAAGTTTGGCATGTGAAGAAAAGATAGAAATTTCATCTGATCTGGATAATCTATCATAGGACGACCTTTACTTAAGATGTGAAATACAGTGCTCAATTGTATCGTCTTGGATAACAAACTTCTTTCCATCGTCTTTTCAAATTGAGATATGATGGTTCCTCCACTTGCCTCAAGTTTATTCTTATTTATTAAATATTTTTTGTATTCTTCCACACATTGGCTATGTTGGCATTCCTCCAAAGATTTCCATCTGACAATAGATTTCTCTTTACCATCTACAATTTTCTTTTCATAAACCTTTCCTGCATGCTTTTGTATTGTATCTAGCTTCATCTAAAATTTCACTACCTTGCAACTTTTCCGACTACACGCAAGACATTTAACTTCTCGTAAATCCTCATTTGTAGAAGGTATTTCTTCAATAAATGGAAAACTTGAGAGCCAATCATCTTGGAATTTTCTCCCTATGGTCCATTGGCCTTTTTACTTTTCCGTGAATGGTTTGTGTCACCTTCCAAGGAAATATCTTTAACATTTTCATCATTAATTTCTGTTGAAACTGCATTTATCTCACCCTGATCACTTGCGGAACCTATTATTTCATCCATCATATGGATATCAGATGCAGTTTCACAAGATTTAACATCTCTCTCAGTAATAGATTGTTCAAAGGAGCTTGAAGCATGAAGAGAATGTGTATTCTTGGATTGAGACTTTTTAAAGTATGATAATACATCAATTTGCCTTGATAGTTTCTTCCCAGGATTAGATTTTGACATCTCACTGAATATTCCAGAAGTAAAATTTCAAATCGATCTAGAAACCCGCATCAATAGTTTCCAAGAGTTGAGAATTACTAGATTTGTAAGTAGCTTTCAAAGTAAAATAAGTGTAATGTTCACAAAAACCATTATGCAATTTTTTATTAAAATGTTGTGCCAAGGCCCAAGCCCAAAAGCAAAAATAAATCATTATACACAAAACAATAACATCATGAGTCATCATCTATAAAACAAAGAACATAATTCAAATATAAAATATAAAAAAATTTCCACTAAATTAAATCATATCTCCAAATCACCTAATGAACACTTGAAAGATTTAAACAAAACAACAAAATATTACAATAACTTTAATCATCCTTTCCAAAACACCTCTCCCTTAAGTTGTAAAGAATTGGTTATAAGAAGTTGAAACATATCCTCTATCATTTTCCATGATAAAAGTGAGGAAGGAAACTAGTCAGTTACTAGTGATTATTTTACTTATCAATGGAAAGAAATCCCTTAAGACATTGTCCTCCTGTTGACCATAATTTCCTTTCCATAGTGAAACACGTCCAGTATGGCCATGAAATAACCTAAAAAGACTCAAATGTTTTCCATGATTTGTAAACACATGGGTGCCATGTAAAGTTTCAGGCCCAAAAAAGCACGTTTGGGATCCTATAAAGCAAAATTAATTATTGTATCAAACATTTAAAACTACTAATTAGCACTTAGTGTTTGTTATTTAACCAAGTTCCATTGAAATAACAGTCATGGGATGTTACCAAAGAGTTAACCAATAGATAAATGCACACCACAAATCATACATTCACTGGAACTTCCCCTCCCATGAATGACCATCTAAGGGAAAGGGGCAAAAAAGAAGAAAAGAAGTCAACGAATCACCACAGTGAGCCAATGATTCTTAGTGTCAAATCATTGGAAACTAAAAATCAAGTGCAAATTTAACCCATGCATCCATGGGTTTACAAAAAGAGTTTATAGCAGCCACAAGCTAATCATTCTACGAGTCTACCCAAATCTGACACAAACTCCTAAAACTTGTTGATTAGAAATTCCCCAAGAAATTTCACTTGGTTCATGAGAGAATGAAAGACAAGTGCAAATAAACTTCCATGAAAGACGAGTGCAAATATCCTTCCATGAATGGATATCACTCTCCAAAATCATTTTGGGCATATTCCAATATGTAGGAGCCAGGGAAACATGGTGCATAACAGCAGTCTATTGTGCCTGAATTTAAACTGCATCAAGGGAACATTTGCACTCTTCACACATTGAACATTGAAGACAATTAATTAATGCCTGACATGACCATAGCAACAAAAGCATCAAACAGAGACTATAACAAGATTATGTGAAAGTGAGAAAGAACACCCATCATGAAGCATCAAGTAATATCATCCACAACATCAACATCACTGTTGGGCAGATTTTGATCGCCTTCGCCTACTAGAAGTAACTTCTAGTGGTAAAGGTGGTTTTAAAGCTAATATACGCGAACGACGGGGGGTAGGATTATGTTCTTCCATGATTGCTGATTAATTTTAACCAAAAATAAATAAACAAAAAGAGGGTAATGCTAGGCAAAAGGGTTTACCAGTAAAATGTGAACTGCAGAATACCTCCTGGCAAGCCAAGAAGTACGGGCAGGCAATCTCCCCGAATGTTGTGTTCGATGTATCACAATTTAAAGGCGGCCGACTCGGTTCACTATGGATGGATAACACCTAAAAGTTGTCCTCCCAAATATACCCGAAGGTACGTGGAGGCCCAAGTCCGTAATAGCGCTGTCTAATGCGAAACCGCACAGTGAGAGCACCACCTATATAATTATCGTACTGTAACACCACCCCAAGGGACGTGCTACGATATACTTACGTACGTGGGGTGAGATATCACACTCGGAATGTATCGCAGACAAGTTAACGACAGCTGCTATGTTTTACGACGCCGGAACACGTCTCTAGCCTAGACCTTCTAAATGTTATTATTATGGTTCCAATGCATTTTTAGATAAATTGAGATTAATTTTATGTTGATCTTGCTTAACAATTTGCCTTTCAATGGTACCGCGATGATGTATGTAGAAATTCCTAAATGCAAACTAAGAATGATAAGAAAACTTTTCACTTTTAGTTTTTCAATGAAAGACCTAGCTACAAAGGGAAGAGAGCAAATAATTTTGTGAGCAAGCAAATCAATGAACAAAAGAAAACATTGAGCACAAAACTAAATGCAGATTTCCTAATGTTCCTTTTTTGCAAAAAAAACACAATCCTACATGCCAATGCAAGTTTTTCTTTTCAGTTCCTTTAATGTTATGAATGCAAAAAAGAAACTAAGTGCATCAAACAAATGCTTTTTACTTTTTGAGAAATGAAGAATATGAACGACAATTGTATAACTTCCATCATTGCCAGCGTATACATGCCATTTACAAAATGTCAAGGAACTAGATTAAGAAGAGATATCTCAAAGATCGAATTAAAAAGGAAAATAAAACAATCATCATGATACAAGAAACAAAAATATCAGATGTCTTAAATATCAGATTTTCTCTAACTGACAACAATTTGCTTTCTGTCTGCTCAATATTAGTTCTTATTTTTTTGTTATCCATTCTCATTTATTTAAAATTCTCATAAAATTTACATAAAAGGTCCTACAATTCCCTAATTTATTCTTCATTTTGAGGTTTTATTTGAATTCATCACATTTACTTTTCATTTATAAGGTCTACTTCCTTTTCTTCGTAATTGAATATTTCTCTGAGGAACATCTCCAAAGAAATTATAGCTTATTTTTCCAACGAATTTCCATAATCAGAATCAAGCTTAAAAAAACATCTATGAACCAGGTTCACTTATGAGAATTAACTACATTCTATTTTTTAATAAGAAAAAGGAGGCTTGTATCAAGATAAGACAATCTCTCCATGCAAGGAACAATTTCCAAAGTATAATATTAAATGAATTCTTCAATGTAAGCTATTAACTTCTCTATGGTAGTATCAAACTGGTGTTTCAAGTCAGGATGAAATCATGAGGAGGCTTTCATTGATATTTACTTTTTTGAAAGATATTTTCTAAAGGAATCTACCTCCAAATGTAAGGAATCTCTGTCATTTGCATTTTGAGCGGCTTGAAAATCCATTTCAGGTGGCCCAAACATATCCTACCACCTGGAATCCATAATTTTTTACCTACCACTCAACATCTAGATCCCAATTTTTGCTCTATGCCTTAATGCCCTCTCTAGAGAATGACCAATACAGTAAATTTTTGCACAACTCATCAACCCAACCTTCATTGTTTTCCTTGAGTTCTCTTACCTCTATCAAAAATTTTATAAGACTTTTGTTGCCTCATCAAGACATGCTGCATGCTCTGAAACAGATTGACTGTTCTTTCTACCATTTTCCACAAACAAATTACTTTAAATCTTCTCATCATCATGAACTTGAGGATTTGAATTATTGTTCCCATTGTTATTCTGCTCCACAATTGATACATATACACAACATCCGGCATGATGTCCTTTCCGATGGTTTCCTGCCACATGATGCCACTCTGCATGTTTCAGTAGACCACCAAATTTTCCCCCTTTGAATTCAACCTGAGTGGTCTCTTCATTTTCTGTCTGTGTCTAAAAAGAATCAAACCCTCAAGCTCTTTCCCCAAATTACCCTGGATCTGTTTATTAATAAACAAAGATGTTGAAAAAGTGGCATCCATCATGTGCTTTATAATTAAACTCCATGTGTAGGGATAGAAGGCCCTTGCAATAGCTTGCACTGGCTGTAACTGTACAAGAGATAAGTGACATCCCATTTAAATATTAGTGGTGTATGAAATTGTGGCACTGGAATGAATATCAAATGTTCTATTTACTTATGCAAATTTCAGAATTGAAAAATAGCATCCATCTGCGGCTTTAGTCACTTGTGTTATAATCTGTAGCTTCCAAGTTTGAAGGCATCTAAAAAAAGACCTAAGTAGACTCCCGCTTTCTAGAAGTTTTCTGTAACTAGAGACTGTAGCTTGGCTATGGGTATGGGGTTTCTATACACAACAATGCCAATTCCCTCAATTGCAGCAAATACAATACCAGCTACTAAAACATCCCAATCACCTGTTTTCCCAATGATTTTAGCTAATGAATTTGTTGTATAATAAGTTAATAACCTAGAGCAGGAGGAAAGTTTTCACTGGAAAATTGCTTCAAGCTCCATTAATTTTCTCTGAGAGTTGACTTGCACTTGCACGAACTACTCTACCCAAGAGACTGTTACCAAGCCTTGATGTCCTGGTATCTCTTCATTGAAAGTGCCACCACTTTAGCACTTATTGTTTTCACTTTATTTCTCGCTCTCAGTATTATTTTCTCTCCTCTTATGTTTGAAAACCAAAAAAAATATAGAAATCTCCATTATGCTCAGTTTTTTTGCTGAAGCAATGCCCAACACCTCATCGTACTCCTACTAATTGGCAAGATTACAATGAGCCCGACTAACAACCTAGATTCCCATTTCAATTTCTAAAAAAAAAACTCCTTTCTAGAATTTACATGGCTCCCTTAAGGTGATGCTCGAAAGAAGAAATAGAAAACCAGAAACAACATTGTGTCACATTGCTTCTTGTCATTAAATCTTCCAACTGCAGTGACAAAATACAGTGAAAGAAAAAATAATGAATGCAATCCAGCATCCCGCAAAACTGATG
This sequence comes from Pinus albicaulis, assembly GCA_034641835.2. NCBI lineage: Eukaryota > Viridiplantae > Streptophyta > Pinopsida > Pinales > Pinaceae > Pinus > Pinus albicaulis. The sequence goes on along the minus strand of CM076572.1, from coordinate 1,445,088,940 downwards.
ATATTGAGCTTCGATTAACGATATGCACATTTCCAAAACCCAGTTTCACCTTTTTAGTAGACAAGTCCCTAAGAGTGGGAGTGTCACCAGGGTGGCATAGTGAGAGGATTTATTCACCCTATAATCTTCCATAATTAACCTTATCCTCGTAGAATTTGACCACTGAAAAGGAAAAGGCACTCAGCGTCACTGTAGCAGATTAAATAAGCAGAAGCCTCATACTCCAAGGCATCACACTAGAAAACTGCCAAAACCAAGATGTAAATATCTAGCAACTAAAATCATGAAGCCTCCCAATGAAAGCAACACACATTATAGATGGAAATATTTTTTTAGTAAATAGAATGGGCAATGCCAACTACATAGAATAAGAATAATCTTTTTCATTTGTATTCTTATGCAACATTTCTGTTTGTGATTCAGGAAAACAAAATGATGGTTTCAACCATTTAAGGATTTGGGGCTACTATTTTATCAAAATTGCATGAATATAAACTAAAAACACAAGTCCAAAGCCCATTGATGTCCACTCATTATGAAAACTTAAGACTTGGGTCATATGGAAAAATGGATAAGATTGATCACAAACATAAAATGAAGGAATACACCAGAGAAACCATCTCATTTAATTCCCTGTACAGTTCTTTATCTACATATCCATTGACTTGTTATGACACAGGTGGTGAAGAAGGTCCAGAATCCAATCAAGTAGCAAGATAACCCAAATCATGCATGCCACCATATCCTCTAATATCCTTCGAGCTCTTCCTGAAGAACTGCTGATCCATTGACATGAATTGTTGCTCTTCATGATTATTAACACCCAATTGCAAAATCTAAGGACTTTATAGCTCAACAATGTAGCTATACTAGACTCAAAATTAACATTTTTTGAGTTCAATGATAGATCCATCTCCTGCTTCTGAAAAACCTATGGACCAATTTCATCTTTGGGCCAAATGTATACAGCCAAATGTTGAAAACCACCAATCATCATACTAAGTATGGTCCTCTGTTTTTTCTGTCAAATATGGGAACCTAACTCAAGATCTGTGACAATTTCCCTGGGGGATCCATTAAAACTTATGTGGTTACTCTTGATTTCCCAAGCAGAGAAAAACAAAAATATTTCTCAGTATTCAGATCTCAATTCTCTTGTCATATTTCAATCCAAAAGGTTCAATGGTTTTCATATGGGATCAAGTAATTTAGAACCTTGCAACATATATTGTCAAAAATAATTTCACCATGAAGCACAAGTTAGAAAAGAAGCCCCAAAACCTTTACTCTTACATAATTTCTGAAAAAAAAAACATGTAGCAATAGAGTCTATGGTAGTTTCAAGTAGCATAAATATCCTTGTATATGCACAATTTAGTCCTTTTATTGACTCATGGTCCTCTGTTAAAACAAGCTCACTGCTTGACATACTCAATATAGATTGTTAACAAAAACATCCAAACACATTTTACTATGATATCCCTATACTCAACTGTGTATCGACATATATAATGCATTAAAAAACCCTTCTCTTCCCAATACCAATCCCGATGAGAGAAATTCCAACCATATACATATGAACTCGAACATTGAAACCCATCTATAAGTAAATGTCATAAGTCATAGTTTTTTAAAGGAGTATCCAATCAAATCAGTAGATCAAAAACAACATTTAGATTTTATGGTGCAAATGGTTCTGCATACAACAAATTAGTGAAAATATTATGACCATAGTTCAAATTGTTTCATCCCACTCAGCCAAAACATCCCTTACTCAATAGTAGCAATATGTCCTTTATATCTTAGGGAAATCTTTTTAGTAGTTACTCTTGCAATATTTAGTGACTGATCATAGAATAGTATTGTCGAACATGAGTCATTGAAAAAGGGTCTTGGGGATCCAAATCACAACCAATCAAATCATACAATGATATGTTATCTATAGTATCATTAAGGGTAGATAAATAAAAGGCACTCAGCGTCACTGTAGCAGAGAAAATAAGCAGAAGCCTCATACTCCAAGGCATCACACTAGAAAACTGCCAAAACCAAGATGTAAATATCTAGCAACTAAAATCATGAAGCCTCCCAATGAAAGCAACACCTTGAGTCTGCCCAATTCAAAGTAAAAGTGATTATGTCATCTCTGTTGGCACGGGCCCTTACAGTTAGTTTATTGTTCATTCTTGTTCAACTGCATTTTTCCGATGGTGGGAGGGTAATTAAGTATTGTAACCTGATTTTGTGAAAATTATTTCACTTAATTTGTTGGGATTAATCATATGATATATTCCATTGATGGAAACCCCAAAAGTACTTTGACAATTTTAAATTGTACTGATCTTTGGTTTTTTTTTATTTGGTTAGCGATTAATGCAGAGTCTGTTGGACAATATGCAGGAGGATTTGAAGAGCTGAATTTTCGCTGGGCACCCGATTCAACTGCATTGATTTGCTTCACATCAGGTATATTAACATGGCCCTCTTTTACTGCCATACTATTGTGGTTTGGCTCCTCTATGTACTTGGTATATGAATGCCCTCTAACTTGTATTGTCTAGGTACCACTGGGAAGCCAAAGGGAGTAGCCCTTAGCCATAGTGCACTTATCGTTCAATCACTCACCAAAATTGCCCTTATTGGCTACAACTGCAATGATGTAAGAGCCTTACATATTCGTACTTGAAATGAGAAGATTAGAAGTAATTCTTTAACTTGTGACTGCTCATTCTAAGCTTCTCACAAACCTTTCCATGGTCGTGAAGGAGAAAATCTACCCATCCTAGAAGTAGTAGTGATAGAGATGAGCACTACATGGATTAGCCTAACAAGTTCATGTCCAAGTTGAAATTAAAAAACAATTCAAAGGATTCCCATATTTGTTGATGTTGTCGTGCTTGGCAGGTTTATCTCCACACATCTCCACTTTGCCATATTGGGGGAATCTCTTCAGCATTGGCCCTTGTAATGGCAGGAGGATGCCATGTCTTCGTACCCAAGTTTGAAGCGGCTTCTACTATGAATGCGATACAGAAACACTCTGTAACAGCAATGATCACTGTACCAACTATGTTGGCTGATATAGTTGCATACTGAAACCACTCAAGGTACCTTAATATTCACATACCCCGTTAAAGCCATGTACTAGAAAATTGAAATACATAGAAGATTTGACAATTATGTAAGAAATAGACGAAAAAAACATGCGCAATACAGAATTGTGTACTACTCACACAGCTATTTCTGTATTGAAAATGATTATAAATAGGTAAGAGTGCAACCCCAAATGGTTTCAATAGCTCATGCAAGGCCAAACTTTTCCTATCCGATCCAATATAACTGATGTAAACTCCATTAAATGCTATATCGCATCAATTATCACATATCAAATGCAGCTGTCGAGACAAGCTGAATAAACCCTAGAAAGTTACACTTCAGTGAGTGCATTGTGTAGACCATGAAATACCAATGTTTTAAGATCCCTAACCTTACTGCCATCAACAAATCCTAGGAAGCAAGGTGGGCTGAGAAAGACCTATGCAGCTAAGACATCTTATCCAGGACCACCCAACTCCCCTGCTCATTTATAGCCTGGCAAGGCCATCTTATCATCTCAAAATGGTCCAACTGGCTTCGAACAAGTTGCCTCGGTCCTGTATGTATTACATTTTTGTATCCCTTCTCTATGGACATTGGAAATCCAAACAAAGGTTTCTTTCCACTCAAGAAGGGGTTGTTGACACAGCCTTTCCACTTAGCACAAAAACTGCCCAGATTTGAAACCCAAGTCATTCAACAACAATATTAATCAGGAAATGTGATACACCCTGGTGCACAGTGCACACTGGCTTCCCCTTAGGGTTAATATATTCCAATACAGAATTAGGTCAAGGTCCCCATAAATTTGTGATTAGATTCAAGTGATCAAATTTAGGTCAGTACATAATCAACTCAAGGGCCCAGGCAAGGCCTCTTCTAATTTGCTATTACATAGAACCTTTCAATCCTTCAATACGTTAATAAATTTGTTTCAATTAATGAAACTAGTTTCATTGAAATTGCGGCACCAACCGTCTGATTTCTGATCCATCCCACCTTCTTGAATCTACTTTGTTTCTTCAACCTTCTCATGCCAATCAGGCATTCTTTCAGATGAGATGGGAAATCTTTGTTTCTAGGTGAAATTTATATTTATTACAGGTTATCTGCCTAGGTCTACAAAGCTGAATCGACATCCATTGCTGACGGTAAGTTGACTATCTCCTTGGATTTCGAAATTGGGATCTGCGATGACCCTTAGATGGCCTCTCCTGGCTGCAAGAATTTGCATCATAAAAAATAAAACAAAACAAATCTTGATGTAGCAGCTATTAAATGGTTAGAAAATCTTGCATTAATTTCTCTAAAAGCAAATTTAAATCGTGTTTATATGGTTATGTCTATCTAATATCATAGCAAGCTTAAGATTTTACAGATAGTTAAGGTGCTTAATTTGGTTTGTTCCTGGTAATTTTTTGTGTCAATAGGAAGGATAAGACCATTTAAGAGTCCAAGGAGTTAGCTCAACCAGATATCACCAATGATTGATAGGTTTACTAGAGTTTCCACAAATGTGAGGAAGCATCTTTTGGGTTTCCCACACATCTCCATCCCTCAAGATTTTCTTTGAAATTAAAACATTTTAGGATGGATGAACATTTGGCCTTTGTTGTTGAAGTACTAAATGAAGCAATCCAGCCTTATGTTTTTCCAAAAAAATCATAAAAATTGGCAATTCAGGAGAAGTTTTAATAGCACATGCAGATTTGAGAAATAAAGAAATTGTGAACTTCAATGTCTAAACATCCTTGATGATATGAAACAAGTAGATAAAGAAGAAGAATTTGGAATCATGAATGCAATCAACCACTTTAGGAAGTCTAGTAAATCATTTTATGGTTCCGTTAGCAATTCAACTTTCATATAACTAGGGAAACAAGCTTTGATACTACATTCCATCTAATATCTCAAGACCTTTGGAAAAGTTGTGCAAGAATTTTTATTCATATCGAATCTACAATTCCTATATGCAAATTATTACTTTCTTTCTTGTAGTGTAGCCTATGTTTTCTTGTTGGGTTGTTTGAATTCCAAATGATCATAACATAGTTATTATTCTTGAATTTGGTTTTGTTGATAATATAAAATTTTGTTGTGTGTATTATGTGGCATATATGTTATTATCTTTCTGTATTTGTGCTATAGAAGAAAGGATGGAGGATTGGAGCTATGTTTTCCAACTGTTAAAAAGACACTTAATGGAGCAGGAAGCCTATCGCCACAACTTCTCAAGAGTGCCATTGAACTTTTTCCACGAGTTCAATTTTTTTCAGCTTATGGTTAGTATACCATCTTAGTTACTATTGTCAAATAAACAAATTAAAATGATTTCCAACCTTTCTCTCGCAATCATTCTAGTGCCATCATCCATTTCTACATAATATTGCAATCTTGCCGTCTAATCTCATTTCCCTTCTGGTAACTTGTTGATGACTATAAAGGTATGACAGAGGCTTGCTCTTCAATGACTTTTATGGTTTCCTATGATCCAATGATCGGAGAAGACACGGCTAGAAACACACAGAAATTAACCATGGCATTACACAATCCAGATGTTTCCAGAGATCACAGTGTAGGAGTTTGTGTGGGAAAGCCAACCCCTCATGTGGAAATTCAGATTGAACCAAGCAATACATTTTTATATGAGAATGAGGGATATAATGTGGTAAATATATTAACAAAGGGTCCTCATGTGATGCAAAAGTATTGGGGCCAAGAGGAAGCCACTGCAGCTGCATTTAGAGAAAATCGATGGCTGAATACAGGGGATGCTGGTTGGATTGACAAAGAGGGGAGTTTACAATTCTGTCACAGGAGCACTGTCATCATAATGAGAATTATGTCACTGATATCAAGGAGTTGAGATTAATAACAAGTCCTTATAGACTAGAGTTATTTCCTTCATTAAAATGCAACAAGATCATCCTCAAAATTTTATTATCATATCAGAGATCATATTCTGTGTAACTGTTCAGTGATCTTCATACAAATCATAGAGGACAAGCTACTATAGGTTGGCTGGTATTTCTAGAAAGGCGATGCCCAAGGGTATATGAAACCATAATAGGCATTAAGAACTAAACAAGTCGCCAAACTACTTAAAGTGAGCAAGACACTGTTCATTGAGCCATCCATCCACGTGACAACACATTGTGTCATATAATTTGACTGAACCATGGAGACAGTGCGAGTCTTCAGAGAGTGGATGTGAATCTCAAGATGAGGAACAAGCAAGTGGATTAGAGTACAACCTTTAGATCTCATAAAGAAAACGAAATGATGCATATAGCGGAGAACTGTGCCTCTGTCTTACCGTTAAATCAGAATGTGTAACATACATAGAGATTCTAAAATGAGGCCTTTTACTATCCCAGAGATGCAACATTTGAAGACCCAACAATGATGCACATCCAATCATTAAAAGACCCAATCCATTGAGCAACGAGAGTTCTAAGGCTATAAGAAATGAGTATGCTTGTGCCAAAAGAGATTTGATTCCCTGAGCCCTTTGATAGAATAAGATAGATGAAAATCTCAAAACAGAGACATATCTATCCATGTTGTAATGTCATATCACTCTATTGCCAAACAAGTTTGAGATTATGGTGCAATCATAATTATGATGCCAATGAAGGCCATCCTTGATCTGACAAACCATACTACTGATACTGATTATGTCAATCAAGCGAAGATGACATAGATTGTTTCATCCTCTGTGAAACTATCACTGCCAGGAAAAACCTTCAGTAGCAGATGCTTTCTACCATTGTCATGCCAAAAACCAAAGAAACTTAAGAGACATATTGATAACACTATAGTTGATTAACGGTGAGACCCAAACACATTGCATACAAACCTCAGAGGATCTATCATCCGAAACTATTTCTTGGGCTTGGCTTCTCAGACAATCGTATTCAATGTACAAATAGAACTGAAGGTGCATACCCTTGAACAGACTGGCGAAAAGCGGCGTTGTCTAGACTCTGAGAGCGTCGAGCGAACTTGTAAATCCGGCGTGCGCTTGAGGTCGAGCGAACTTGTAAATCCGGCGTGCGCTTGAGGTTGAGCGCGGCTCTGGCACACTGTTATCTCCCACAAGAACACCAATACCATATTTTTCGAACTGTATATCTCTGCTATATACCAACTGGAAGGGCCCTAACAACGAACAGACCAGAGAGGGTCACCCTGGCTCAGCCAACAAGAAGATCGGTGTCCAGCGGCCAGCCACCTCTCCTAACCATTGAAAAAATTGGGGTGAATCACTGTAACTCCCCATTTGAACCCTGTAAATCCAGGCGAATGCCATGGAAATTTGCTCCATAAGAAAAAAAATCGGGCGAATTTCATTTTTCCAGTGTTATGCGCCCTTTTTTTTGGTGGGCTAATACTTAATTACTAATTATGTTTAAAATATTTATTGGGCTAACTTTTTAAACTATAGAAAATGGGTTTTATGTAAAAAATTAGCCCCATTAAAATTGAAAATCCCTTAAAATTCGCCTTTGGGCTAAAATTCGCCCCTAAAATTATCCCTGATTCGCTGCCTCTGCCTCTGCCTCTGCTACTCGACCTCTGCCTCCACTGCTTGACCGTTTCATCTCTTCCTCTATATTTTCTGTCTCTTTTTACTGCCTTGTCTCTGTTCTTATTATGCTCCCTGTAAATGTTACCTGTTGTCTTCTGCTGCTGTCCTTTGCCTGTCTCTGCATCTGCTGCCTTCTTTTCCATCAATGACAACATTTCCAACAGTCTCCCCCTTTGGTATTGATGGCAATATACTTTCTCTGTTTGCCTTTTAGGATCCTTTCTCCTGTTGCTTGTTCTTCCTCCCCCTTTGACATCAATGGCAATGGGTTGCACATCTCTAAGTGTAGATTTTGTCCTTTAATCCTTTGATCCTGAGGACCTATTTCATGCTTCCTTTGCTGGCTGATCTCCCCCTTGAATGATATTTTTGTTTATGTTCTCCCCCTGAAACTGTGCTTTCTCTTCATATCAGAGAGTAGCATCTACAGATACTACCCCTAATCTATCTCTCAAATATTCAAATGGTTCTCTAGCAAGCGGTTTGGTAAATATATTTGTTGTCTGTTCTTTTTTTGGTACATACTCCAGTTTTACTATCTTCTGAGCCACTTGTTCTCAGAGAAAATGATACTTGATTGGGATATGTTTAGTTTTTAAGTGAAGCACAGGATTTTTAGATATACTTATAGCACTTGTATTATCACATTTGATTGAGATAGGTTCATCAATGCTTACCTTCATGTCTTGGAGGGTTTGCTTCATCCACATGACTTGTATACAACATGCTGTTGCTGCTATATATTTTGCTTCTGTTGTAGACAGAGAGATAGATGTTTGTTTCTTGCTTAACCATGCCACCAGACTTTCTCCTAAATAGAATGCACCTCCACTTGTGCTTTTCCTGTCATCCACATAGTTGGCCCAATCTGCATCTGTGTATGCTGTCAAAGTGAAGCTTTTGCCTTTAGGATACAAAAGTCCATACTTTGTTGTTCGTTGTAGATATCTAAATATTCTTTTGACTGCCAGAAGGTGGTTTTGTTTAGGTGCTGCCTGATATCTAGCTACTAGTCCTACTTCTAGCATGATGTCTGGTCTTGATGTTGTTAGATACAGCAGACTTCCTATCATGGATCTGTAGAGTTTTTGATCTATATTAGCAGATCCATCATCAACACACAGCTTGCATCCCGTGATCATGGGAGTTGACACAGGTTTGCAGTCCTCCATTTTGAACTTTTTCAACATTTCTTTTAAGTATTTTTCCCGTGAGATGAATGTGCATGTGTTCTTTTGCTGAATTTGAAGTCCTAAGTAGAAACTGAGTTCTCCAATCATGGACATCTCAAACTCTAATTTCATCTCCTCAGCAAACCATTTTGCTAGTTCATCTCTGTTGCTTCCAAACATAATGTCATCAACATATACTACAACAATCAGGAGTTCATTTTCATGGGTTTTTATGTATAGATTGTTGTCTACTCCACCTCTCTTAAAGCCTTGTTTTTGCAAATACTTATCTAGCCTTGAGTACCAAGCACGAGGAGCCTGTTTTAGTCCATAAAGAGCCTTCTTCAGTCTACACACATAGTTTTCTTTGTCTGTTAAAGAGAAGCCTTCTGGTTGTTCCATGTAGACTTCTTCTTCTAGATCTCCATTCAGAAAAGAAAATTTCACATCCATTTGATATACCTTGAAGTCTTGGTAGCATGTAAAGGCCAGAAACACTATGATGGCTTCCATTCTGGCTACAGGGGAAAATGTTTCATCGTAATCAAGTCCTCCGATTTGTGAATATCCTTTACAGACAAGTCTGGCTTTATTCCTAATTACCTGTCCTTCCTCATTCATTTTATTTTTGAATACCCATTTTGAGCCTATGACATTTTTCTCAATGGGTCTAGGAACTAGTTCCTAGGTATTGTTCTTCTCAATTTGGTCCAATTCTTCATTCATAGAATTCACCCAATACTTGTCCTTGCTGGCTTCTTCAAACTTCTTTGGCTCTATTTGTGATAACATGGCTATGTATACCTCTTCGATCTATTCTGTTAGCTGCCTTCTTGTCTGGACCCCTTTTCTCTTGTCTCCTATGATCTGATCTTCTGGATGGTTCTTCTGAGTGTATCTTGATGGGGCTTTCGATCTCAGTTCAACATATTCTATTGTCTTTCTTGTTTCATCATCATCTTGGTTTTCTTCTTCATAATTGTCTGATGGACTGCTGCAGTCTGTATCTCTTGTATTGTTTGGAAGTTCTTCATTAAATCTCACGTCAATTCTTTCTACTATTTTTCGAAGAGTCTTGTTGTAGCACCTGTACCCTTTACTTTTGGAAGCATATCCTAGAAATATTCCTTCATCTGCTCTTGCATCAAATTTCCCAAGATTTTCATCATTATTCTTTATGTAACACTTGCTTCCAAAGATTCTAAAATGTTTAATTGAAGCTGGTTTCCCATGCCATAGTTCATATGGAGTCTTATCACTGCTTGGTCTTAAGTGGGCTTTATTAAGGATCTGCACCACTGTGTGTACTGCTTCTGCCCAGAAGGTTTGAGGAATATTACTCTCTTGCATCATGGCTTTGGAAATTTGTTGAACAGATCTGTTTTGTCTCTCTGCTACTCCATTCTGCTGAGGTGTCCCTGCAATAGTAAATTGTTGTTTTATGCCATATTCATTGCATAGATCTGCAAAGTCATAATCTGTGAATTCACCTCTCGTCTGGATTTGATGCATTTCAAATTGCATCCTTGCCCTGATTACTGTTAAAGCTTAACATTTTGAATTTTTCCAGAGATTCTGATTTATTCTTGAGAAAAGCAACCCATGTCATTCTGGAGAAATCATCTATTATCAGCATGAAGTAGGATTCTCCACTTGGAGTTTTAGTTCTTGCAGGTCCGTACAGGTCCATGTGCACAAGTTGTAGAGGTCTTCTTGTTGATAACTCATCTTTGGCCTTGAAGGATGTGCGAGTCTGTTTGCCTAATTGACATGATTTGCATATGGTATTAGAAGGCCTCTTTATTTCTGGCATGTCTCTGACAATTTTTTTCTTGCTTAGGCTGATTATGTGATCGAAGCTGAGATGTCCCAACCTTTTATGCCATAACCATGACTCTTCTAGCTTGCTAAGATGACATGCTTCATCTTCCTCTTTCACAATGTAAACATTACTCTCTGTTCGAACTCCTTTGAGCAGAGTCTTACTTGTGGTGCTTGATCCGACTTCACAATCTTGTGATCTAAAAATAACTTCACAAACTTTATCACACATTTGACTGACACTCAGCAAATTTTCTTTCAGCCCATCTACAAATAAGACAACTTGGGCCTTTCCTCTGCCATTGTCTAGGCTAACTGAGCCTTTTCCTTTTATTTTTCCTAATTTATCATTGCCAAAGGTAACATTGCCAGATTTCTTTTCGTCAAGAGTTATAAACTTGCTTCTGTCTGCATTCATGTGTTTAGAACAGCCACTGTCCAGATACCATTAGCTTTTCTGGTCTTGGGCAGTTAGAGCCAGGTCACATTTATTCACCTTCTTTTTCCACTGGAAGCATCCTTTTGTTTGGTATCTTTGGTGAGATGATGAACTACATCTTCTGAGAGGACATTTGGAAGGCATATGTCCAATTTTATTACATACACAGCATTTGATTAATATTTTTGCAGAATTGTGAGTATGAGTAAAATTTCCTTGATTCTTAAACCTCCTTGAGGTGTTGAGCATCAATATTTGTCCATATTTTCTACATTCAATGATTTTATGGCCAAATTCTTTACAATAAAAAAAGTAACCATAGAAACTCTTTGCATACCTGATGTGAGGTTGTCTTCTCCAGTTGCTTGTTTGAGGCAGTCTCTTCATTGTTTGCATCTTTTGTAGGTTTGAATTACTCCTCCTTGTATGACAATGTGCAGCAATGTGTCCCAGCTTGTGGCAGACATAACAGGTGGCATTCTTCATAGGAGGAAAGAATCTCCTTTGATGGTTTCCAAATTTGACATACTCAGGGGTCTTAGTATTTATTACTTTCTTTGCTACTAGTGGTTTCTTCTGTCTCTGTCTTCCTCATTACGGGTTTCTTATTTTGTAGGAATGGTTTGAGCTGCTTCATCATTATTCTTTCTTTTACAAAAATAATCTCTCTGTTTTCCTTTTCTTTGCTTTTACTTGATTCTCCTTCATAGCCTATTCCAGTTTTTATCATAGGAGATCTTTGAGCACTAAGAATTTCGTTCAACTTACTAGAGCTTGTTGTTTGAGAGGAATTTGTAGACACTTTCCTCTGACCATTTTCTAATTTCTTCCTCAGACATACAACTTCTTCTTCCAGCTTCTCTTGTTCTCGGGTTTTATCCTTGATTTTCTCAAGTAACATGTCTTCTATATTCTTGGCTTCTTCAAGCTCTACCTTTAACTGCATGAGGACTTCTGAATTATGTTCTTCTCTTACATACTTGAGGAGAATGTCCTTTTGTTTTCTGCACTTCATTTTGAGCCTGTCAATCTCCTCCAGAGCACTTCTTAGCTCCCCCTCAAGGTCGACTTCACCTTCTTCTTCTTCATCTTCTAGCAGGAGTCCTTCAAGTTCTTCTATGGCCATCAATAAAAATTCAGAGGTTCCTTCTTCACTTGAGGAGTGGCAAGGGTGGCACGTTGTACCGTCTCATGGAGCATGAGTGATTTTCGCCGAACTTCTTTTTCCTTTTCCGCGCCTTCTTGATGTATTTTTCTCTGACTCTTGAGGTTGATTCCTTACTTTCTTGTGAGGACACTTAGCAGCATAGTGTCCAACTCTTCCACGGTTAAAGCATTTGAAAGGAAGTTTACCTTTGTATTACCTGAGCCTCTATCCAATTTCTTGACAAATTTTGCCTCTTCTTCATCCGAGCAAGAGCATATGTCTTCCTCTTCTTCTTTCTTCTTCTCTGTTTTAAAGGCTGCCTCCCTTGTACTTGGCTTCTTCTGTGGAAGCCTCATTTCATATGCTGTTAGATTTCCAAGTAGCTAGTTCATGGTCAAGGTCTCCCAATTAGCTGTTTCTTCTATTGCAAACACCTTGGGATTAAACCTGGGTGGAAGAGATGTTAGAATCTTTTGTACAATTACAGCTTCTTTTATGTTTTCACCTAGAGCCTTCATGTTATTTACTATTTCTGCAACTCTTAGAAAGAAGCTAGCAATGTCTTCATCATCATCCATTTTTAAGTTCTCAAACTGGGTTCTATATACTTGAAGTTTGGCAGTCTTTACCTTCTTGTCTCCCTCATGGATGTTTTCCAGAGTATCCCACATTTCTTTGGCAGTGTCTTTGTGCATTACTTTGATAAATTCTGCTTCACACAATCCATTTAAGATGGCATTCATGGCTTTTGCGTTAGCTACAGAATCTTGTTTGGTTTCTTTCTCTGAGTCAATTTCCTTTGGGGCATATCCTAATTCCACAGTAGCCCACACTTCTATACCTAGAGACATTATGTATGTCCTCATTCAGATTTTCCAGAAAGCATAATTTGCACCTGTAAATAAAGGGGCTTTATTGGTTGAACATCCTTCTTTACTAGCCATCCTGAGAACCTAGGATCTCCTTTCAAGGTTAAATCAGTATAAAAGGAACTTGGCTTTGATACTGACTGTTGAATCTTTAGTTAAACTAAGAGGGGGGTGAATCAGCAACACGTACATGAGCTTTTTAAATTCTTTCATCACCATTTATTTACTCTTACTTTTATAACCAACCTGAGTATATGAACAGTCTTAATAAGTTGCAGCAAGTATTAAATTAATGTGACATCAAACTTATTATGAGAGCAGCAAAAATTAAGCTGATTTGGTAAATCATCTCAGCATATAGACAACACAGATAGAGATAGCAGATATAAGTGGAAACCCATAAAGGGAGAAAACCACATTTTATTATTGTTGTGATGCAAAGGCAAGCTCCAACTCCCTCTCACCACTATTTTTATGTAGGCACTGACCTACAGGAGGCACCAACCTCAATTCTGCAAGCTACAACTTGCAAGGAAGCTCCAACTCCCTTCAATTTTCTGCAAGCACCAAGCTACAGGAGGCTCCAACCTCAGTCAGATACAACTGACAGCTATCAAGCTTCAACTTGATAGGGAAGCCCCAACTTCCTCAATTTATCAAACGAAATGTTTGCTGATTTGCCTCAGATATTAGCTATGTTCTATAACATCTCTTTCTACTCTTCTCTTCCTTATCTTCTCTGCCTCAATCCTCTATACTTTGCATTCTCTATCTTTACTCTCTCTCTAACCCCTTGCAGCTTTCTTATTTTCTTCAACTCTCTTTAATTCTGCTGCACACTCTCTTCTTCTCTCACTCTGTTTTCGTAACCTTCTCCCCTTGGATATTACCCTGTTTTATACAAAATAGCTTCATGGCTGTTTGTATTCTACTGGGAATTCGAAATGGACAGCCATGTCTCTTTGCCTTCTGCCTTCTCATCTCTTTTATCCGCTCATTCAGAAAATATAACTGTAGGTACCAATTTAACATTACAGTGGGATATTTGTTCTCTTTCGGAGACTTGCCAATGCATCACAACAATATAAATTAAAATCATTTACATTCAATTACAATGAAAACTCCAGCTCACTCATTCAGCCTCTTGGCTCGCTACGCATTTGTCTTTTCTTTGACTGTGTCTGTCTTTTTCAGCTCTGCTTGCTCTTCTGTCCTCTACCGTGGTGTAACTGCTGCATACAAGTAACTATTCAATTCAAATCTCGGCGTTATACAAATAATAGAACGTTTTAATACTCAGAATGCCCTTACGGGCCCACTCGCTGAACTTGTTCTATCTTCCGATGCGATGCATTACTGTCCACATATTGGAAATGTGCATGTATCATTTTGTGTATACATATATGTGCCGCAGTGCTTTCCTTTCCTCTTAAACTTTGGATTAATTAACTTGGAGCAAACCTGTTCTTAGTCTCATCTTTTGGATGGGCCCCACATGCCAGCTATACTCCGCTCAATGAAATTTGACCAACACATTCCAATCATAATATATCAACATACAATATGTTCTCTGTTCGAATGTTTATGAAACAGTCGGTTAGCCTTAGACTTCATCAACACCCATTAAACTTATAAACCTCGGGCCCACTTGCCGAAATTTTCTTATTCCCGATGCGATGAATCGCTTCTGAATACTTCCGATTGTGATAGTTCTAATGCGATTAATCGCAATTGCAACTCTCAGTAGTATGTTCCGATGTCCTGCTTTTACTCCGATACGATTGACCACTGTTCATTTAAATGTGCCGATGTGATTAGGCCAGAACTCAAACCTATAAAATCACAGTTTATACGCCCATCAGGTCCGAAACTCAATCACAATCGCAATTTGCATTTGCATGTTCTGATATTCTTATGCTCTAATGCTCCGATGCAATCACTCCGATCCAATGCGATGCGATTACTCCGATTGCGATTAATCAAAATCACAACTTTTAGTTACATGCTCCGATATTCCTATGGTCCGATGCTCCGATGCGATCACTCCGATCTGATGCGATGTGATTACTATTATGCAGGAACTCAAACACATATCAATCATGATTTATAAATCCATCGGGTCCGGGCTTCAATCACAATCACAACTTTCTGTTCATATGATCCGCTGTCAACTTTTTCGATGCGATTGATGAGGGTCCCACCATGTGGTACTTTGCTTTTGATAGAACCTTTGATTCTTTATATCTCGTGCTACATAAGATATATATATATATGCCTTGGACCTTTGTGTATAAGGCATAACATAAATATGGCGCTGCATATATATAGGCGTTTGCTTTTGCTTTAATGTATCCTCCGGCTGGGTAATGATTCTCGGAATTTTCTGTAGAGGGGTCCCACCTTATGGTACTTCGTATATATATATATATATATATATATATATGTATGTGTACTTACGCCCGATCTTTAGTGTATCTTCCGGCTAGGGTAGTGATTCTCGGAATTTATGTAGGGGGGTCTCACACTATATGTACAAGATCTTGATCAACATTATATGAAGTTTTGGACTTAGACATAAGTCCGAGTACCAATATATATATATATATATATATATATATATATATATATATATATATATATATATATATATATATATATATATATATATATATATATATATATATATGAATATGTATATATATATATGAATATGTATATATATATATATGAATATGTATATATATATATATATATGAATATGTATATAACCTCTCGGGTTCCTTTTCAATAAAGACTGTCCCGCCTTCGTTATATACAAATTCATATGAGCTCTGTTAAAAGGTTTATTTCTTATTTCTTCAGTGCTTCAATATATGAAGCCTGCTTCATTATTACGTTAATTCAACATTCATCATTTCACTGTTTGATAACGGCTCTGCCTCTGCCTCTACTGCTCGATCGTTTCATCTCTTCCTCTGTATTCGCTACCTCTGCCTCTGCCTTTGCTGCTCGACCTCTGCCTCCACTACTCGACCGTTTCATCTCTTCCTCTGTATTTTTTGTCTCTTTTTACTGCCTTGTCTCTGTTCTTCTTATGCTCCCTGTAAATGTTACATGCTGTCTTCTGCTGCTGTCCTTTGCCTATCTCTGCATCTGTTGCCTTCTTTGCCATCAATGACAACATTTCCAACATAACTAGGAACAAATGTTTTAGTTCATGTTTCATGAGCAGGTTGAATTTCAAACCCTCCATGAAGACTTTTCCTGTAATTGTTCCTTTGATAGTGAACAAATTTGATTTGTCCTTAGCTACGGTGTACAATTTCTGCTGATAATCCTCCATCTTAATTAACTTTTATTCAACTCTTGTTAGCCCCTACAACCCCTTTTGATGCAGCACGTTGAATTTTTTGTGAAATTTCTTAATGTTGGCCTCCAAATTATGGCATTTATTTTCTAATTGAAACATTAGATTTTTTGTAAGGGCCCTTTTAACTTCAAGGATGGTTTCTTTCATGTCTGTGATCTCAAATTATTCTAATTCGTCCTTAGTTTTCGAATTTAGGACTTTTATCAATGTATTTTCTTCACCTGGCTTTTTTCCCAAACAGTCTTTTACCTTTGCAACGATCTCCTTTGATCGTTGTACTAGCTCCTCCTGCTAAAAAATTGTTTCAATAGAAGGCCATATTTCAATGATTTCTTCATTTATTTCAATTTGTATGGTCTCCTTAGATTGTGTAATGTTTTGAGACATAGGAGACTCATTTTGTAGTTTTTCAATTCTCTGAGTCAATATGTGACACTTTTGAAGTTTTGCAACATATGTATTATCAATCTTTAACTTTTGTTCCTGAAGGGTTTTAAGCTGAGCTTTTAGCTGTTCAATCTCCTGCCCTTTGATGGTCATGTCTTCCATGGCCTTGATCAATTATTTTGATGCATATGTGGGTTGTACCCATGTTGTGATGGTTGCTGAAGTGGATGCTTGTTTTTTCATGTACCTACAATGGGAATTGTGCCTGTAATAGGAACTGCTAAGAGTGGAATAAATACCAGCTGAGAGGATTGTTCCTTTTATTTTAACAACTTCTCCAATTCAACCTAAATTTGTTTACTTTGGATTTTTTTCAATGATGATTTTGAACATGTGTGCTTTATCTTTCTCTAACTATACAATTTCTCTTTCCTGTGGATGTTTGGTGGATGGAAGCTTTACTTGCTTCCTCAATGTTGCTATGTCTGCATTCTTCCTCTTAAAAATTTCTTTTGCAGCCTGTTATAATATATTAGATATCAATGAAACACATAAAATATGTGGAAACACAATCACATAAATAAAATATAAAACAAGAGAGACAGAGATATATGTGGTTCACCCAACTTGGGCTACATCCACAGAAATAGCCATTCCTTTCTTTCTATTATCCAGCAAAATGAAGAGACGCAACCTACAGCAGATCCGTTGTAATATCCTCTACTCTCTCACATAATCCCCCTTGCTATTTCTCACTCAGAGTATACACACAATACATAGATGTAATACAATACCCTCATACAATAGAGGGGTTTCCTACCAGGGAAAAAAACCCTAAATTAGACATAATCTCTGCCGTCAAATCTTCCTCCTAATGAACGACCTAGATTGACTACGAAATTACAATATTTTACAAGGAAATTTTATATTTATTTTTAGCTTCGGGGGAATTGCCCCCGAAACCCCCCGCTAGGAGGGGGCTCCAAAATGGCGTCGTTGCCCCCCCTGGACCCCCCTGACGGCGATCAAATGATGGGCGGTGTTGTTTCCCTATTAAGAATAGCGGTCCAACGCGATGATACATCTAAATAAATAAGATAATCAGGCTTCACACCCAACAACCTCCCACTCGGAGAGTGATTGTAGAAACTCCACCGCTGCTTCATTTGATGGAAAATTACTCCACTTTGGACTTGGTTGTTTCTCATCTTCATCATCATACTTGAAGACCAATTGAAATTAAGCATAATGAGGCTCCACAACCAACACAAACTTTACATCTTTAGGATCATATCCTAATTTTATCACTAAATCCTCCAATGATTTAATCTTTGTGTCTTTAGCCAAAGAGGATATCTTCTCAAGATTTAATTAAGATTGGATGTTAGTGACTGAAGCTTGTAATTTTGAAGTTGTTATTTATTTTTTAGTCAAGGTTAAATACAACATCTCACCTGTTTGTTTGTACAGGTCCATTTGATCAGCATCGAAGGAAAAGATAAAATTATTGTAGTCATTTGCAGTTTTGGGAACATGAACTGCTGCTTGGAGGAAAGCGATATGCATTTTCCCTTTTTCTGTGTCAAAGGAAAAAAGAAGCCTATTCTATGAGGTTGTTGTATGTTTCCAGAATTTAGTATAAGTTGTAGCCTTGAGCATCTCATGTTTCTTCTTAATTTCTTTGTACTTGGAAAATATGTTTGGTTCAACCTGGTCATGAACCAAGTATGTTGTTTGAGATGTGTTTGAAAGGCTCTTGGGAGACCGAAGAGGATGGAGATTCTTTAAAACTATCTTCAACTCTTGGAAAAATAGAAGCACAAGAACCTGTCAAAACTATAGTGGATTGTGTATCGTCTTCATGTAAGAAATTTGATGTTGTATTGGTCTTCTGCTTCTTTTTGTAGATTAAAAATTATTTGCTCCAATCTCTATGACTGAAGGAGAAATATATTTCCTATGCCTTTTATCCTATCTCTCTTTTGGTTTTGGATTTTGTGTAATCTATAACCTGATCGTATGCCTCTTGTAAAGTATTCTCCTCCTACTGTACTTGATTCATAAATTTATCTATTTTATGCCTTAGAGTGTGAGTATAGGGAGTACAGTCTTCTGCTCTACTTTGAGCTTTGAAATGACGCCAAAGGGGTCATATGACCAGGTGAAGATGAGTTTGAATTTCATTTGTTTTAAGAGTAAATCGGCTTTCTTTTCTGTTGCCCTGGTGTTACAAATAAATGGTCCAACCTGTGTCTTGATTTTTAATTGAGACTTCTTCTTTGCTGAAACAAAATGTTGGTCATCCATGTTGATCATCTATCTGATATATTCTAATGAGAATATTGTTATAGGAACATATTTAGCTAACCTATATGGAGGAATTTCACATCCATACACTTTGATTTCTATGTAATTTTGGTACAAGTACCAATCACCTGTTTAGTCTGATCAATGAGATGAAAAAATCTCTTTACCTCTGGGCATATTCTTGGTTCAACATCATTGCTTAATAAGCAGGAGGCTACATACAAAAACTGGTCAACATAGTCATTGTAGGTAAATTCGTTGGTATGCTCCCTTACCAAGGAAGTCCAATGAATTACAAATTTGGCATTTCCTTGCTCATCCAATTTCTGTAATGTACACTAAAAACATTCTACCTGATGAAATAGAAATAAATACACTAAATTTGAAGCATATTTAAAATTGTATTATGTGGAAAACTTAAGGAACTTTTCATGAATGACATTGGATAAGAATTCACTATAGTTGAAAATAGTTGAGGGATTTTCATCCCTTGAGAATATTGACAAAAAACCCATGATGGCTTCATCAACCCACTAATCGGATTGATAGCCCAATAAGCATGAAACTATGGATATGATTTGTTTGGTCATTTCATGGAACATGGAGGATGGATATGGAGGACTTTCTTAGGTAATTTGGCATCCTCAGGTAGGAAACCCTAAAAAATCTTGCTCTATTAGGAAAAGTAAGGTTCTTGTAAAGATTCATGAGGGATTCTTCAGAGAATGGTTTTAGGGAGTCAATGTTTGGGTTTTGTAACGTTAAATTAATTGACTCGGGAATTTGTAGCATTTCATTAATTGACTGAGGGGTTATAGTGAAAATAATGTCACCATTATGTGCTACAATGGCTCTTGGTTAGGGATATATCTTGAATGGCACCATGTCACAAATTCAGGAAATTGATGGGTTTGGAGAAAGATGAATTAGGGCAGGAAGGAGTCCCACAAACCCAATTCATCACTCTGGTTAATGAATTTTTTCTTTAACCAGATGTGATGTTCGTAAAGATCAAATTCACAACTGGTTTCGAGTATCTTATATTCCTATTCTACTAGGGGAAAATGGTCTAGGTCAATGACAGGAGGTAGCATAGGGTTTTCTTAGCTTTTCCTTTAGGGGATTTTACTTTAAGGGCCATGATGGAAAGGAAAGGAACATGATTATTGCAATTACCTGAGAATTTGGTCGATTGGAGGTTGGTAACTTGATAATTTGTAGTTGTGACAGGTAAGCTCAGTGACTAGACGTTGTACAGGTCCTGGTTTTGCTTATCTAGGTCGTGGTGGTAGGTTCGATGGTTGACTAGTTCGTTGTGGCAAATTGTCATTTTGAACAATTTAGAACAATTCACGGGAGGGGCTACCAAAAAGGGATAATGTTAATTTATACAGAAAATGACTATCGTTGGGTTGTAGATGTTATTGGAGTGGATCTATTGATTAGGTTAACAGATAGGCCACGTGGCGCGAATTGATAGGATAGGGAGTGCAACGGTAGAGGGAACAAGAGTGAACGATAGATACATGTGGTGGTAGGGGAGTGGCAATGAGGGGCTACATGGCAGGAGAGGGATGGAAGGGGGAGAGGGAGGATATTCAACAGCTAACTCTTTTGGTGGGAGCGGGATGGAGTGGATTTCGTAGGGGGGTAGGGTAGAAAGTGGTTTTAGGCCGGGGGGGGGGGGGGGTGTGAATAGCGTGAATGGGTGCCACGTATAGGAGAGTGGGAAATGGTAAACCATGTTTTCGGACCCCCCCTATGATTAATCATCGGATGGGCTGGGGGGCTCTGAAACTGCTGGTCTACCATTGGATCGGGAGGGTTAGATCTCCGCCATCGGATCTAGCGCACATTTTATCATATGATGACAAAAACATCGTTTGAAGCACTTTATTACATAAAATTAATTGCGATTAAACTAATTAATCCAACTTAATAAAAAAACTAAAAACTCACTTTATTTCACAAATTAATCGTGCTTAAATGGTGTGATTAGTCTAATTAAACTTGTTTAACTTATCTCTAATGCATGACTTAGACTTGCAAGCCTTATTTTTTTTATTTTTCTAAATTTATACATCTTTTTTTTTATTTGTTTGAGTGGCATTTAGACTAGCTCACTTATTTGGTGGTTTTTCCTCATTTTTTTATATTTATATTTTTTTCATTTCTTTTATTTTTTATTTCACAAATATATGGTTTTATATGCCCTTTCTCTTTTTCTTTCTATTTTTTTTTAATTTTTTTTTTTTTTTTTTTAATTTTTCTTGGAAATAATTTGAAAGATGAAATATTATTTATAACATATTTATACAAATCAACAAATATTTACCAATTTATCCTATAAAATATAAGACCCTAACAGAAGGTTGGTTTCCCTCCACATTCTCATGTCTCATAATCAATAGATATTTGTAACTAATGTCTCGCTTCATTCTTTGGGATATTTGGAAAGAATGAAATAAACACACTTTCCAAAGCATTGCTACTTCCATAGATTGCATCTAGAAAGTTATTCTTGACAAAATTAAAGAAATCATCACTATTTCTCATTAGACTCCTTGAGAATGGGACTACATTCACTCTTAAATATCCATCTTATTTGCTCTTGGAATTTATTTTATCCCTCCTTACCATTCCCATGCGCGCCCCCCCTCCCCCTCCCTGCCCCTTCTTCCTCAAACCCTCCTTTTGGTCTCCCCCGCCAAATAATTTCATAAAGCTTAATTTTGACTAGTGTCAAAAGGAAATCCAGGAAGATATAGTTATAAAGGCGTCTTTCGTGATGCCACGGGGAAAATTGTTTGCATATATTTGGGACTTGTTGGATTCAATACTATAAGTGCATTCTAACTTTGGGCACTAGAGAAAGGCCTAATCATTTCCTATTGATAGAAATTCAACATACTCATTATTGACGGAGACTGTAAAATATTAATCCACATCTGTCACAAGATTCAGTGTGGCTCAAATCCTTCCAAAGTTTCTAGAGGTTGGAGGTTGGAAGCTCACCTTGTCAACACTAACAAAATATTATATAATATTCATGATCCTTTTCTCTCACATGTTTGCAAGAATGGAAACAAGATAGCTTATAAAATAGTGTTACACAGTAATTTGTCACCATGCTCACTTCCTGTCCCTAATCTTGAAGTGCCTTGTGACAGGTCTTGTGCAGGGTAACCAACTGGAAAAATACACAAAGACATCCCCTGAAGAATCAAAGAAAATTGCCTTGGAAGATCACTAGAGAAACTTCATCAAAAACCTAACTTTCTGGGTTAGCACGCTTCCCTAGTGGCATGCTCGTGTTGATGGCAGGTTAACAGTTCTGGCTTAGCACTGCCAATGCCCTTTTTTCTAGGAAAACCATGTTGATCACGTTCTGGCCGTGTTACTGTTTCCGCAGATGGAGGAGAAGCTTTGACCTTTAGAAGCTCCAGGGCGGCGAGTTGGTTGTTATTCGGTGGTTATAGAGTCGAGATCTATGATTTTAGAGATTTTATCTTATCAATGGGAGTTTATCCCTTATAAAGTGGACCTTCCTCCTCCTTTAATAGGCTCCCAACCTCTTCTCCCTTCCTATAAATTGATCCCCATCCCTCCACTATTGATTGGTCATTGTTGGGCTGGTAAGATATTTCATTCCCTTTACACTCCTGTATTGTGATAACACCTAAGTTATTCGAGAGAAGGAATGATTTAGAGCTTCGGTGAAGGACTCAGACATCACCAAAGGGAGGCCTCCAACATCAAGGCCTAGGTTGTAAGATCTCTATTCTATATTCATCAATAAAGCATCTAATGTTTTCTTTCCATATTTTTCTAATCATTTGCGCAAATAGTTTAATGTTCCTTGATATGTTATATAGTTCATGTTCATAAATATTATGTATTGTATTACGTTTGATGTTACCTCTTGATCATCCACAGGTATTCGTGTGCCACCAGTAGCAAGGAGCGAGTCTAAGGGATTGTGGATCAAGGCCATCATCAAAGTGTTCAAGCATAACATCAGGAAAAGGTACCTATATCTATTTTCTTGTCGTGTTTTGAATTTTAGCTAAGAAAGATTGCATTAGAAAGTCTCACAAGTTGCTAGACCCACTCTAGGGCTAGAGATATCACCTCTGTCTGCAGAGGGGATTTATCTTCACAACACAATTGGTGACTCCACTGGGGATCTTTAGCCTCTTAGCCTTCTTTTTCCTGGGTGGATATCTGATTAGTTTGACCAATCATTAAGATCTGAGCTTGCTTAGGTCTCTATAGGTACGCATAGTGCTTGATTTTTTCTTTAGAGTATCATGTCTAGTTTCTTGCTTCAGTTTGGACTGCTTTTCCTAAGCATTTCTTGATCAATGCGTCTTTTTCCAGAAATAGTTGCATTGCCAACGCGGATATTTATAAGTACAATAGCATTGAAAACCCTGTTTTCCATTGTCTCCTCGTGCTGATACATTTTCGTAGACTAACACTATTTTTTATATGTAAAGTAATGCTTCCATTTTAGGTTTTGGGGTCTAAAGTAGCGTTGAAGACCCTATCAGCACGGTTTTTGTTATGTAAAGTAGCGATGGTCCTTAAACTTGAGAATTTTGGGGGTTTTGCTAAAAGGCCTAGTGTATCTTGATCTCTGAAGTCATCCTCCTGCTCTATGTGCATCAATTTTTGTCTTTTTGGTGTTATTTTCTTTGTGGTGTACAAAAATCCATCCTATACTTGAAGTGGTAAAAGTGGATTTTAGTTGAGTCTTTGATTCTTTGAGTCAATTAAAATTTATATTTGTTGCTCGTGTGTTTGGAAGGAACATTGATTTGTTGTTGATTAAGTATTATTATTTCTCTTGAGACCATAAAAGAAATTTATTTTGCATTCATTTAGTTTTCATCTCAAAGTTTATTTTTCGTTAAAGTGCATTAGATCAAATTGCATTGAAAAGTCATTTTCGAGATCTATCATTGAACTCAAATTACATTGTTTAATGATTGAAAGCTAAGAGTTCCATTGAGTGCATTCTCATTCATTGGAAGGTGCATTAAGTAGATTCTCATTTCTTCGAAAAGTACATTGAATGCATTCTCATTCATAAAAAAAGAAAAAGAAAAAATGAAATTATGCATAGATTACAGTTGCATAGTTTTCCAAAAAGGAATTGTACATAGATTACATTGCATAATTTGCATCTTTGAATGTTTTGACTTGAATTGGGATAGTGAAAGTGATCTGGTTAGGAAGAGCTTTTTTTGTTGCATTTTGGTTTGTTGAGTCATTGTTTGAAACTTTTCCCTAAACTAGATAACATTCATTGAATTGAAAGGATCTTTTTCTCATGCTCGTCGCATTATAGGTATTCAAGTGACATCGTTTGAGCCTTGGAATTTAAACTTTAATCAAGATCAAACTTAAAACTTGAAGCACACAAATAACAATACCAATTAGAATGCCCAGTGTGCTTTATTCACTGCGCATCGGTGCATTTGTATGATATTGCATACCGATGCATTTCTACGACCTATGGGCACCGCACAAATACCAATACCAATTAGAACACTCAGTGTGCTTTATTGATGACTACCACCCGGGCGGTCTGATAGGCGTTGCATGCACTGATGCGATTTTACTTTAACACGTCAGTGCGTTTGTATAACTTGACGGCCTGGTGCGTTGTATCACCTATAGGGCCCGGTGCGGTTTTACACCTTAACAAATCAGTGCATGCACCTTCCACCGGCCCGGTGCGACTGTCTGGCTGACACACACTAGGGCATACGAAATTTGTTTTCCATTCCAGTGCTTGGCAGGTTTACAGTGACGGTGTGTTCACAGTACATTGACACCAGATTCACGCACCGATGAGAAAAACATCTGTAACAACCTCCGGCCACCCAATTTTTTTCAATTGTGTTGAAATTTCGTTAGAAGCTTTGCCAAAACCTCCGTTACTGAAAACGGATGTTGTAGCAAATGTTTTTTTGACAATTTTGGCCAATTTTATAACACTAAAAAACTCCTTTATAACCTCCACTAGAGGGTCTTTTCCTTGTAGTGTTTAGATTTTTAGGTGGCAAGCTAATGGTGATTAACTAAATATAATTTTTTCTCCTCATTAATACAAACATTGTAGCTAGCTTACAAAAAATAAAATCTCTTTCCTATGGTGAATAACAACTCAAATATATTGGGTCGTAAGTGCGAGGGGTGTCCTATATGGACCCAAAAGACAAATAGGAAATCCTTCACTTGGGGACTTGGCCCAACCTCTAATTATTATGCTAAGCTATATGACCTCCTTCATGTTCTATCCATTTTTCAATTCTCTCTTCATCAAATTACCCATCATTATGGGAGATTCTAATAATGTTATCAGACACCTTAATCTCGTCACAGTCCCTGCTAAATTCAAAGTTAATCCATTTTACAGAGAATTATGATCTTCATATCTACCATGCAAGAAAACTAGGCCAAACATATCCTCAAATACCTTAACACTCTAGTGAATTCGTTAGCCAAACATGCAACTAATTTACCACCAAGAAATTTTATGGTTAATGGAACCATGTGTGAGGCTCGTATCCCCTAATATAATCCTATTACTAATCCTAAGACCATGATCTATATTCTTCCTCTCAAGTCCCCCTCGGACCCATGCAACATGATTCATAGGGGGGCTCCCCATGCTAGGGATTGAGGGCATGATCCTCTAATAAATCTCATCGACATCCATACTACCCCTCCTAAATTCATCATTATGGCACAATATTGTGCTAACGGTGGAATGCATAAGCTATCCTGGGTGAAAAGTAAGTGAAGGGTTCATCTAATTACACTAACATCAACACACTCCATCTGCAAAGTTAAAACCTAAGATCTCTCTATCTAATGATGGCTGATAGGGAATGTGTTCAATCATTGCATATCAAGGTCCCTTCGATTGTTTGACTTCCTTTAGTCTGCTTATGATTTAATGTTCATAGCACCACAAGATTTGTAGAAGGTAGAGCATCTCCTTAGTCTCATCTAGTCTGATTGCTAATAATTTTCTTTACTTCTTTATAGCTAGCTCCAATCTATACGCACTATCTAATCGGCTTGTCGACCTACCATTGCATCAGTAGCCTTCATAACAACCAAGAAGGGATGGGATAAGCCCACGTGAAAAAAATTGGATAAAAGGTAATTCTTAGACACAAAAAAAAACATCCCTTCACGCCAAGCTAGATTGGTTGTCAGCTATAATGGACAACATTTTGGAAATTATATCAACTTAGAAGTGCCAAATTCAAACCCTGGGAGAGGACATCCTTAGAATTTTCACTCAAGTGGATTCAATTCAATCTTCTCAATGAGAGGGGTGACATTGAGACCAACCAAGGGATTTTGTAGCCAATTCAACATACCCTATGGCACTAGTAGTACCAAACTTGAATCAAGTACTAGAAGAAAACATCATAATTTTAGTTGACTAGTCTATTTTTCAACTTTCCTTTTTGGAATAACTACTAAATGTTGTAAAATTTTAGAAGTTATCTATAGACACTATACCCACAAAAAGTTGTGGATGTATCTAAATGAGTATTGGTATAGAAGAGTTGATAGACTCATGATATGTTTGACTAAACCAAATAGAATCAACTCTCAATATTTTGATTATAAATGGTTGTGCGAGCACATATTTTGCTAATATAAATATTTACACATATTGTTGAACCAAAAAACAACTCAAATATGAGGTCCAAGGGACATGTCACTCAAGACAAGAATTGGCCACTTTATGTGAATAAGGAAAGGGTGTAGGCTACTCATTCTCATCACTCACTCCAAGTGGCTCTACTCATGGTTACTCAATGCAGGGGGGCATCTCTCACAAACTATTTAGGATAACAAATGTTTTACTTCACACATGATATTTCTTGAATTTGGTGGAGGTCCGGGCATGGTGGTGTATTACAAGTGATTCATGCTATGGTTCTATAATGCTAGCTCACAGGTGGTCTCTTTTTCAACCAAACTTGTAGTACTTGGTCGAGGTAAAACCCATTTGAAGGGTTTTGGGAAGCTATATATTCAAATTCCCCTTGTTCTTCCAGCTCCTCTTCACATCTTTAGGTGGATTAAATGAGATTAGTTTTGCTCATAGATATTACCCATTTAATGAAATATTTATAACTAATTATATTTCTTTGGTATCTTTTCACATCTAATTACTCCCTTATTTTTCATTCTCGTTGGTTGTTTTCTTTAGATGAGATAGAGATGGATAGGGTGTTTGCCAAGGATATTTGACAAGTCATACATAGATAAGAAGAGAAAAACCAATCTAATAATACAATCTTGATTACCATTATTACCAAGCTAATAGAACTAGATCAAGCTAATGTAGCCCATAACATAAATGTGATTGTCTCTTGCACATGCAAAACCAAAGGACCAAATCTTTGGAAATTGAATGTAATTGTTTCCACACTTTATTCTGAAGCCAATATTTGGATGCTCTGTCCCTAGCATCAAATAATGGGATGTCAAGATATTCTTAACATGTAGGCCAAGCTACGGCAAAAAAATGCAACAAAGAAAATAGTTAATGGAGTTTGAGGAGAAAAACCCTAATCACTTTGAGGGTTAGATACTTAAGGTATTCCCAGGACGCGAGTGTTAGACGACACGACGAAGTGCATGCGAGGAGACATATGGCTCCCATAAGCGAGCCACTTGCCTCACCTCCCCGCCCCATGTATTAATGCCGAAGCGTTTGAGGACTACAGTCTTGGTTTGGAAAATTGTCGGCGGGCTGATGGGAATGTCGAGAGTTAATGAGCTGCAAGAGGGGCATCACATAGAGCATAGAGATGAGGTCAATTGTCATAGGATGCATGTGCGAGAAGCTTCCCTCCTCACGAGGCTTACCCTTCAAGTCACCTTCAATTAGGAGGATCCTCCCATTGTGTTGAGTGTCTTGGTGAGCTTCCAGAGTAGGGTCTCCTGCAGTGAGGTCTGGAAGATGAGGATGAACTGGTCTCTTTCCAACATCTGGACAACCCTCATGGGGAGGCGAAAAATGAGATGTATGCATGGGGGACGCTTGGGGGTGCAGGTCCTCAATGATGATGATGAGGTCCTTCAAAGGTGAGAAGCTTCCGGCTACGCGCCCGACATCCCTGAGCACATATGATGCCAAGTCGATGCACTGGAGTTAGAAGCCCTGGCCAGTGTTGCGAAATCTTGAACTACCTTGGAAAAGTGCTACTGGCTCATGAATAATTTTTTTTCTACCTCGTTGGTTCAACGACAACTCTTGGTGAACAACCTAAACTACCAAATTACCCAAGGCAACCACGCATTGGACAAAGCTCGTGAGGCCATTGACCTCATCTTCTATGACCGTGGCTCTAGTTCCAGGTGGGAGGGCAGCAAGAAATGGACATCTTCCACCCCCTGCCTTTTTCCACCCTCAAGCCTTTGAGTAATTCGGCGCCAGTGAGACCCAAGCCCAGGAGAACCAGAGCACATGTCAACAGGTCCAAGAAAGATGCAAACGCCTCCAACTGCTTTGCGGGAAGGTAGGTTGAGGAAGATGACGGCAAGGCCAAAAAGGGTGTGTAAGAAGGAAGGGTGGCAGCTGTGCTTGAGAGTGGTAGTGCTCCCTCTAGCAGAAAAACATAGCACAAAGAAAGTCTTGATAGTCTGCATGTAGAGCTGGTGGTTGGGTACGTGGACAAACCTAAGGAAACTGAGTGTACTCCCTCCAGCTCCTATGCTTGTTGGATTCTGGAAGAATTACCTCCCTAATTTTTTTATGCTTTCTGGTGTCTGTCTGTCAAGTTGGCAGAATCTCAAGTATTTTTATTTTTATTTTTAAAACATGACTCTTTTTATGTTTGTTCGGTTTTTAGCTATGCTTTTGAACATGTTACGACTAGTGGGTTGGTTTCCCTCTACTAGGCAGCCCACCAGTTCCAACTAAACCTTGATTTTGATTGCGTCAGGGGTAGACAGTCATTGGCCCCCTGATTGCTCTGGTTACATAGCCTGTAATATATTTTTTGTACAATAATAAAATAGCTGGAAATTACAAAAAAATAAAATATACTCGGGGTATTGCAAATCTTTGATATAATCTATGTATTTTCATATATTATGTATCTTGGGTTTTTTATGTCAAACAAACTATCTATAAAAAAACTTGGAATGGTAAGGAAGACAAGAAAGAAAATAGGTGGAGATTAACGTCTATCAATTTTGTTAAGATGTAGACCTTTTTGTAAGCAATTATGTAAGTTTTACTATTTGCTTTGACGTGACTCTTTAATTTAATATAAATACAATTCTAGTTTTGAAAATAAAATGGAATAAATAGGGAATATATTTTATTAAATCAATTAAGTTTAGATAAAACTCATAATTTATGAGTTAGTTTCAATACATTAGAATAACATTTACGATGACTTGAGTTATAAATGTGTACCCAAATCATGGACTTCTTTTACTCTCGTGGGAAAGCACAAAAATAAAACTACAATCCTTTTGTATGCCATTAATCTTAAATGTTTATAATGTGTATTAAAATAAAAAAATAAAAATTATAGATAAATGGAAATGTAATAAAAGATATAATGGAAATTTTAATGTGATTATATTATTTTATTTTATTTTGTAAGCTAAAGCATTATATTAATCAAAATCTAATTACATGGAGTCACAGAGATTTCCAAAATAACCATGGTGGATGCATGTCTCCTTAACAAACCCCATCATTTAACCAAAGCAAAAGAGTCTCGAATCCCACTAAGATCACAGACACTAGACCCTAAACTTCATTGGAAGCATGACCAAAACTGACCTACAAAATTACTCCATAGAACCCCATTGAGACAACGTAAATATTTCCAAAAAAACTAACAACTTCCACAACTTAGAAAAAAAAACACCAGAAGGCCACAACCCAAAATTTATGACACCATACATAATTTTTGAACCCTAATTACAACGTAATCAGAACAAGGTCATCGTCCATGACTTAAGCATTGTAACTAACCGATGAACATACAACAAGCGAACTAAAGAAACTACCACTTGCCCAACATATTGGGCCAAGACCAATCTTGAAGACCAACATGCAACAAGGAAGCCATAAGAAATGCCACAAGCCCATCCAAGCAAGCCAGAAGTCGACACAAAAAAACCATCAAATTGCACCTCAACCCATTGTGTTCTCTAATCATTGTTAGAAGAAGAGATGTTTGTTGGAGCCCTCGCACTAGAACTAGGAGGATCCATCAAGTCCCCCCCATTTGATTCACATAGTGTGGCTTTCTATATGAGCTAGACACGAGTCAATTCTATCTAAACAAAACCATTGGTTCCTGAGCATTCTCTTGACATCTTCTAGGGATAAGAATATATTGTATTTCTCCACTTGTTTATCCCTTAGGACTAGGTCTAAAAGGGTCTTCATTTGCCAATGAAAAGCCACAAAATTAAGGTATTGTTTCTTCCCGCCCCTGGTGTGCCCATGGTCTAAAACCCAAATTAACATATCCTCCATGAGTTTTAAATTTGAGAGAGACTGTCTTTTGACCCATTTGTATCTCAATATTACAAAAATTTAAAATATAAAATTAATTAATTTATATATACAATTGAAATTAAATACCCTTTATCCTACATTAGAATTCATATGATTTGTTCCCATTTCATGTATGTCATATGCATTCACAGTGCGATGCAAAATAATGCCAACTCACCACTTGAAGTTCCCTATACCCTTAGTTAGTCACCGTGACTATCAAAATATAGTTAGTTTAAAAGTTAACTATTCATTGGTAGATATAAATGCCGGGTTAGGTGACAATGGTAGAAGGTTTGCTTTTAAACAATGCCCAACAACTAGGTTGGTACATGAATATGAATTTGAGTAGTCATAATCATAAGTGGTTATGAAATTTAATAAAATTTCAAATACAAAGTGAAAAAAATAAATTTGTAAAAAAATAATTATATATAAACCAACCCCAAATAACACATAAAATATATATATCACACAAAATCATTTTCATGGTCAAAAGTTTGGTGTGACCATTTGAAATGTGAGGACATTGAAGATCTTTGAAGAGCTTTTGACGTGCAGACAACCCATCATTTTCACGGGAGATCACTATTAAAGATTTATTATTTGATTCCTTTAATATGATTTATTCTTTCATTACGCAACACTAAAAAACACACAACGTCTTTATTCGTTGTTGAAGTAGCATTATGGTTGATATTAAGGTTAAGGTTGAGGGTTCGGGAGGTCGTTATTATTGAATTTTAGTGAAATGAATATCATCACGTCTTTTCACTTTTCATTAATGAATTAAGATTTTAAATCAAAAATATATTATTAATTTTAATTATATTTTATTTAAAATATAAGAAATAAAATAAAATAAATAATTATATATATATATATTTTATTAAAAAAATATTTTTTAGAAAATAAAATTTGTATTTAATAAATTGTTTTGGGTGAGGTATATAATTATGGAGAGATTTGAATCTTGAATTTCACAATTTACATAATACTTGGCTATTGTCAATTTATAATTTACATAATACGGATTTTTCAAAATTGACTAATATCTCATATGTTGCTTTCTGCATAATATGATTCTAAAGCTCGCTTGCATATGTTGGGGTATCGAAAAAATAGAATTATCAGCTCCGGCTTGCTTGTCCCTTTCTGATCGCCTTTTCCACCTTCCAAAATGAACAGATATGAATTTCCAGTCTCGTTTACAGATTATCATGTACAAATTGAAGTGCATCAGGATCGTTTGAGTTTGTAATCAGTCTCAATTGATGATAAATCCAGCTCGCTTGCTATATCGGTCTAGTTCTCTTGATGAATTCCTGTTCTCTTGTTAGAAAATAAGCTAGGCTCGCTTGATAATGTATTCCGGCTTGCTTGCTATATATGACTAGCTCGCTTGATGTAGACCTGTTCTTATATTAGCATAAACACCAGGAACTTATTAAGGATTAAGCAATAAGATAAGATAAATATCTCGTTGTAAAATGCAACCTAGAAAGGCCCCTTGAAATCTGGGCCATCAAAGTCCCCTTTTCAGGCTCATGGAATGGGGATTTCACTCCACCAGACCTTGATGTTGTTAACAAATTGGGACACCTGTAGACATCCAAAATTCTCTTTTAAACCCATCTTTGATAACGAATCTGCTCGACAGTTGTTTTCTCTAAAAATATGAAAAAGAGGTGGAGCACTTAGTCTCTCCCATAGGATTTTATCCCTTTTGTACCAACCATGTGATGTTAGAGAAGCATTAGGCGAGAGACCCTTGAATACATCAATGATCAATTTTGAATCTCCATATATAGATAACTATTGAAGATTTAAATTGTTTGCAACTAGTAATCCTCCCCAAAGAGCCATCAACTCAGCCAAATTGTCAGAGCCTTTGCCTCCATTCTAGAAAAACTGAATCCTTTCCTCCTTTGATGTTTTAATCTAGGTGCCACATCCCATGATCCTGCCTTGACAGGCTCCATTGAAAAATAACGCTGGCAGGGAAATGGGATGGGGTTGGATCCTTTTGGATTTATCCTGAATACATTTAGAGTGTAGATCCCTTTCCGAAATCCACTTCATGATAGCGTTGTATAATTGTTGGATACAGATAGGGGCCCCCTCAAAAATGTTCTTGTTCCTACAGCACCATATTTCCCAAATGGAAAAAAAGGGAAGGGATTGGAATTTACCAAACAACTGATCCCATCTGTTAGCTGTTTCTATGAAGTCAGTAGGCATCCAAGGGCTGCTGAATATGTTATTACTGAATAAAGACCACAAATGAACAACAAAAGGACATGTGAAAAAGAGGTGTACGATGGGTTCCTGTTCATTGTGGCAGAAGACACATATGCTTGGTCCGTGCCATCCCCTTCGCCTAAGCCCATCCCAAGTGAGGATTTTACCCCTCCATACCAATCATCCAAACAACAATATTTTGATCGGAATTTTGCGTTTCCAATACTTTTCAAACCCGGGCATCATGTGGTCCATGGTCTCCACACTATTAATATTATCATATAATTGTTTTTCAATCAAGGAATTTTCCTTAATATTGCCCACCCAGACCATCTTGTCCCCATCTCTGTAATGGGATAATCCTGTTCGTTGGAATATCTCCTTATAAGCAGACCATTCCACAGCATCTCTCCCGACCAAGGCCAGTTGCTCAGCCTTCTTGAGCACTGGTGCGCTAAATTCCCAATGATCAATGACTTGAGATAAATATAAAATTCCTTTGTTGGCAAACATCTGCGCCAATCTACTGCTTAAACGGGGTATCTCCTCCATACCAGAAATTTTGTCTCCACTCAGCAGGATCATCCTCCCATCACCAAAACACCACACCAATCCTCCAGCCATGATATGCATCACTTTTTTAAAACTGCTCCAGATTGCCGATTTGTTCCTAGAATATCTGAGTTGTTTGCTGTATATGAACCTTAAAGGGCTTTCGGGCAAATATTTACAAGCCACGATTTCAGCCCAAATGCCCTTACCATTGATAACCCTCCATACTGATTTAACCAGTAAAGCCATGTTAAAACTTCTAACATTAAGGATCCCCCATCGACCCAATTTTTTGGGAGAGTTCAAAACCTTTAGATTACATAGGTGGATTTTCTTTTTTGCACCAATTCCTTCCCACAGGAATTTTGATATGATAGAGTTGATCTGCGCCACAATTCCTTGAGGGATGTAAAGGATATGACCCCAGTATACCATAATCTGCGTTAAAATTGCCTGCACAATAATGTATCTTCCTCCTAACGTTAGCCATTTATTTGTCCACTTGCATATCTTGTTTTTGAATTTCTCCACTAGCCAGGTCCAGTCATTGAGTCTATAGGCAGAAGGCTTAATCCTATAACCCAGATAAGTGAAGCCATTAGCTGCCAGTGTTTTCTGAACGCCAAGGAAGTTTGCAATAAATGATATTTCATCCCCCATCCCGTTCCCATATATAATAAAGGATTTTCCCTTATTAATACATAAACCAGTAGCAGCAGAGAAACGAATGAAGATATAATGTTTATAAAACCAGTGATTCCTCTTAATCATATAAAAAATGAGTACATCATCCACGAACAGCAAGTAAGTGATACATACAGATTTTGAGAAGGAGAAACCGGAGATGAAACCAACATGTCGCGCCATGTTCATGAAGCAGCTGAAATCGTCCATAATCATGATGAAGATTAGGGGAGATAAGGCACAACCCTGCCTCAATCCTCTTTCTGCCCCAAAAAAGGCTATAGGCTTACCATTGATTAAGACAACATACTTAACTGATGTTATGCACCCCATAATCCATCTAATAGAATTGACGGGTACGCCCACCTTCAACAGCAACAATCTAATATATGTTCAATCCTGTGGTCGTAAGCCTTGAGAAGGTCGACTTTCAGGACTAAGCCTTCTTTATTCCTATCCTGCATGGAGTGAAGAGCTTCCTGAGCGATGGCAATGGCGTCGTGTATTGAGCGCCCTATGAGGAACTCGTACTGTTCCTTTGCAATGGACACTGAAAGATATGACTTGAGTTATTGGCAATAATTTTAGACGAAATTTTATACATCAAATTACAGAGAGCTATGGGCCGGAAATCTGTGAATACTCTTGGATCCGAACATTTAGGAATCAATGCCAAGAAGGAAGAGTTCATGTTGGATGGTATATCCCCCAGGATCCTACCTTGGTCTATAATAGTTGTAATTTCGTCAACTATTAGATCAATGAAATGACAATAGAATTCAGCCGGCCATCCATCCAGTCCTGGGCATTTTTCATGGGCAAAGGACCTCAGAGTGGTAATCACTTCCTCCTTGGATACTGCTGCATTCAAACTTCTGATAGCCGCCTCATTTAACCTGTGTGATATGTGCTGTAACACCCATTCTTGACTTTCACCCTTGATCCCCTTATCAGCCAGGTAAAAATTAGAGAAGTATCTGCGGGCTTCATCTCCCCGTCCTCTCTCATGATGTGCCAAATACTATTTCTGTTCCTTCTTCCGTTGGCTGTCTTATGAGGAAGGCTAAGATGGATACACTAGCTGAGTATATAAACTCTATTCTTGAATCTGCCCACTTATGGGATATTAGACTTGTACCTATTGTTCCAACTTGGAATAATCATAGGGTGGGCGATGATTTCATTGCCAAGATACTAGATCGGGCGGTTGATAGTGAAAGTGTTTTCACAATATTGGAGCACATATCATCCGGCCTATTGACATCAAACATGTCTGATCACTCGCCCATATACTTGACTTGGAATGCTGTGCAAAATTGGAGTGCAATTCCCTTCAAGTTTAATCGTGCCTGGTTGCTTGACCATGAATATGACAAGATGGTGAGAGAAAATTGGAATAGGGATACATCTGTATTGGAAGCAGGGGCTGGATAGGATTCCACTCAAAATTACAAAGGATCAAAAAGCTGACCAAATCGTGGGAGATTAAGAAGAAACAGAAGCTGAGGGAAGAATTAAATCAAATTAATAACAGGTTGAAGGATATTCAATCTGTCAATCCTACATGGGCCCCTGATTCGGATACATACAGACAGATAGAAGAGTTACAAAAGAGGCAGATTGAGATTCTTAAGATTGAAGAATTAACATGGAAGCTAAAAAGTAGGGTAACCTCGCTTCGAGAGGGTACCCGAGTACATGTGAAGAACTCCCTGCAGATTAACGCCTCTCTAAACAATTCTCCATTGCCATTTTTGCAACTTCATCTGAATTAGGCCGCTGGGTCTCCGTTTTGAATAGATAATAAGCGGCCGATAGAATGATGCAGGAATTCAAAAGAGGGCTTTAAGATAAATAGAGGAACCGATATCTATCAATCTCTAAATAATCACTTACGCACGTGAGTTGGTCTTGAAAACTGAGGCCCAAAATAGAGAAAGGTGGTACTGAGCTGATTGCATATTTTGGATAGGCATATTTCATGGATATCAACGAAGTCAATTTAATTGTTTAATGGTTTGAACTTATTCAGGCTTATTTAATTTTAAAATATTTTTGAAATTTGTAATTTACAGATAATTTTAAAATATTTTTGAAATTGTTAATTTACATAGTTTTTAAAGCTAGATTATATTTATAGATTTATTTTGAAGTATTATTTTGAAATAATATTTAAAATTTTAATTTAATTATCAATAATTATTAGATTGATTTTTAAAGAATATTTTAATATTTATATTTATAGATTTATTTTGAAGTATTATTTTGAAATAATATTTAAAATTTTAATTTAATTATTAATAATTATTAGATTGATTTTTAAAGAATATTTTAATATTTATAATAGTATATAGAAATGATTTATCTCGAAAATTAAAGTATCTTTTTAATTAAATTGATTAATTAAAAATATGTTATATGAACAAATATTATTTATACAATGAGTTCTAGCTTTTTGTATATGTGGTATTGATAAGTCAAGGTATTGACCTACAATAATGTTATAACAAAACTTATTTACAAATTAAAAACCTGCAAAATAAAATATAGATAAATTTTCATGATTAAAAATCTGGTTCTATGTATAACTTATATGATTAATTAATATTTTATTAATTTATATAATTAATTAATTATATTTTTAACTTATTTATTATGAATCATGTCTATTAATATTTATCCACCATTTAATTTGTATGAATATACTAATTAATTTATCCAATCAAAATATATAAATGGAGTTGTTTTTAGTGAAATTTTTTGAGGTAAAATCTTGATTTCTGTTATTTAAACTGGTTTTTTGACTATATATATAGATTCAGCACCCTAAAAAACCTCTAGGACACTTCTATTATGCAACTTTACTCATCAAACTTATGTTTTCAATAAATTCCTACCAAATTTTAAAAATATTAAACCAGACAAATCTACTATAAAAACCTTTAAAAAATCACACTTAAAACTACTGGCATACAAATTGTCTGCAATATTCATTTCTTTTCATCTTCTAATATTTCACTCTATTGCACAGACTGGTCTGAAATATCATTTCGTTTTCATTTTCCAATATTTAACTCTATTCCAACTATTGTCTGAAATATTCAGTCGATTCCAGGACTTTTAGAAAATCAAGATAGCATTCTCAGATGTGGTAAATTCAAGTTTAAAAAACGTGCAAATAATTTTTCTTATACCCAAATCCATTTCCGTCAAAGAATTAACCTCTGAAACAATAAATTATACTGACATTAAGACTACTTTTCAACATCAGAATTAATTAATTTCCGGCCACAGCCATATCTGTTTGACTCCATATCTGTATAACTAAGCAGGTGCAAATTTATGGATTTTCCATGGGCGGATCAAGCACTAAATTAAACTTAT
Organism: Pinus albicaulis; assembly: GCA_034641835.2. Classification (NCBI taxonomy): domain Eukaryota; kingdom Viridiplantae; phylum Streptophyta; class Pinopsida; order Pinales; family Pinaceae; genus Pinus; species Pinus albicaulis. The sequence continues at coordinate 1,445,051,311 of CM076572.1, read as the reverse complement.
TCGACGTGAGACCCACAATTGACTTGGTCACATTTGGCGAAAGCACAATTGGTTCAGGCTGTATTCAATGAAGATTTATCTGGTGGGTATAAATATGAGTTTGGAGAAATATCTGGTGGGTATAACTTTGAGTTTGCAAAAAGCGTCACCTTTTAAATTTGTCATGCCATCGAATCCAGCGAAATATCCGACTCTTCTCAGAAGTGTTACATTTTAAAATATTCTGAATGCCGGATCATCCAGAACCATATACTTTGTTTATGGGCGCCAGTGGAACGTGCATAAACCAAGGTAATAATATTATATTTTATTAAGTGCTTAAGTGATCTGGGAACATCCAGGGCTTGAGACCCCAGATACAAAATGTTTAGATACATATTCGACTCTCGACCCACATACAATTGATTTAAAAAGATAGCCGTAGTCTAACTAGCCGGAGGAATCGGCCTGAAAATCATGAAAATTCCCGGGGTAAGATTTTCAGAAAATCGGCAGGAATTTTTTCTAAATCCATGTTATAACTATCAAAGTTTTTAATATTTTGGTGTCATACAGGCTTGATGGTGCTGAATCCATTTCCAATGTCAAAATCAGGATTCAAACCACTGTTTGCAAGATTTTTAAATTTTTTTGGTGAATTCGCCAATTTTGACCGTCCTGGCAATTCCTCTGGCTCGTTAGACAACGCCAGAAAAAGATATCGGGTCCTTGACCCTTATATATAAATACCCAACAAAGAAAGATATTCCGTGCCAAAGATATCCAAGCTTTAAAGAAGAGGTATCTCGACAAGTGTTTGTCTTGGTTAAATTTAAATCCAACGAGAAACCATCACGTGATGGATTGACCTCACAAGTTTAAGTTATGTATTTAATATAGTATGTAAAAAATTAAATATATATATATATATATATATAAAACAACTATAAATTATATTTTAAAATAGTTTACATTTAAAAAGATTTTATTTCTCTAGTCTAATGCTAGATCTTCGCTTTAAATGGATATATACTGATATTTATTCCCATAAAATCATAATTATTATAATCCATCACACTACTTGATATTTATATTTATATTTATGAATTATAATTTAATTATAATTCATATTTTCTTCCAAAGTGTGTAACGTTAATATTGTTTTTAAAATTATGTAATTTAACTAATAGATATTTTTGTCTTGTTTCTTCTTTTTCTTCTTTAAAATTGTATGTTTTAGTTATGTAATAGAATAAAATTTAGTAAAGAGAAAGCCTTGAATTTATTTTTTCATTTAAAAATGTGTTTTAAATAATAAGAAAACACAATGTTATTAATTGCGGTTATCTTGAGTGCTTGATAAAAAGAAATGAAAATGTTATTTAATTATCTTAAAAATAAAAAATAAAAAATATTAAGATAATTAAAGTATTCCTTAGTTTCCTTATTAGATTTAAATATAGAAGTATTTTAGATATATTATTTTATTCTTAAATAAAATGATTTTTTTTTTAATATAAAATATAACATTGATATCACGTTAAAAAATGTTGAAAAATAATAACAATAATAAAAATTGATTTAAAAAATTAATTATAATAATGATTAATTAATAGTAATCATTTTAAAATATATATATATGTTTTAGAAAAATGCATATTGAATACACACTACTATATTTCTTTATTATTTTTTGGTAAGAGAATTATATATTTTTGATTAAAAAAATGATAAAACCTCTCAAACATTGTTTTTATATAAGTGTGAGAAAAATGCAAATCGAATATATATGTGTGAGAGAAAAATGTAAATTGAATATGCACTGCTAAAATTTATATAGTTATTACTTTATTTTTTTGGTAAGAGTACTATATATTTTTTATTAAAAAATGATAAAATCTCTCAAATATTTTGTTTTTTTTATGTTATTGAATATAGAAAGAGTTAAAGTTAAAGTTATGATCATTAATTTTAAGAAAACAAATTATTCTAATGTTATTTACCATTTTGGATTTATTTTAATTCATGATATTTTAATGTTAATTATCAATTTGGATTCATTTTAATTCATAATTTATCTAGTGTTGGGAGGGATCAAATCTCAAATTTTACTCTAAAAGAAGTTTTCATCTCGAGATATTTAATCCCCTCAATATTTGGGTACATCTTGAGTTAATATGGCTCTAAGTTAGTTTAATGATTAATTATAATTATAATTATATTTTCTTTTTATCCACTAAAAAATTTAAAATGGACATTACAACATCTCTAGTATACTTGGATGGAGAATTGTATGTTTTTTATTTTATTTATTTTTAATTTTATTTTAATTCATTGGGGGTGTTCACTGTGATATGAAATATTTTGAAAAAATATGCATAATTTCAACATTGTTTTAGTTGAAAATTTATGCATAATTTCAACAATGTATTATGAAGAAAATGGCTGGAAAAATATGCAATCAACCCATGGATTTCCCATGAAATTTCAATGTCCACAATATTATCCTTCAAATGAGAGCTTTAATTTTTTATAAAATAACTAACTTTGAAAGCAAATCATTGTACAAATAATTATTCTCTAAATTAATAATAACACTTATATTAATGCCCAATACATAGCAGTAGTTCGTACTTATTAAAAGTGGTTGATATTGGAGTGATTTATAATGCATGACATGCCAATTATCTGATAATTTTAAGATAATTTTTGCAGCAATGCACTACTTCACAATTTTGGAATGGTTGTTGAGGAAACATTTTCGATGAAATATAAATAACCACACCATGACACAACTAAATCTTCATTAATATAGATGAAAATATGAAGATGTTAAAACAACATCCATATATAGATGAAAATATAAATATATTAAATCATCGTGATATAAATAAAATATGAATATATTAAATCATCCAGACATAACTAAAAATATGAATATATTAAATGTTAGTTCTAAATAAAAATAAAAATTAATCTCACTTGTATCAATTATAAAAACTATGTAACTATAACAACTATGTTGAATAATACTGACACAATAATCACATTGCCAGTTTCAACTTCACAAGTTTTCAAGACAATAATGATAAGAGGTCTTTAAAATTTGAGAAAAAAGAAAAATGAAATGTGTTTATATAAAACAATTAAACACATTAAATTACACTCAAATTTTGTTTTAATTTTATTAATTTATTGTTTTTGGAATTATTTTTTACTAATTTAATTATATTCATTGAAATGGAAGCTATATTGTATAATCATTGCTTATTGGAATTGAATAAAAAGGGTAAAAAAACTATAGAAAAATACAAAGAAATATAAGTCAAATTAAAAAGTAATAAAAACTAAAAAAAATAAAATAAAAATATTGAATTTTTAAAAATTATTTTTTTCTTTAAAATTTGTCATTTTTAAATTGAAAATATGAAGAAAAAACTACAATTCATGAAAATAGAAATACTACAAAAAGAAATTAAAAAAAATATAATATAACCAAAAACAAAAAAATTAATAACTAAATTAAAAATAGATATTACTAAACAACACCCATAATAAGACCTCAACCAATGTTAAATTATGAATAAGATAGCAATTTATTTTTATGAAAAGCAATTTAATACAGAATGAAAAACAAAATGAATCAAATTAAAAACCTAATTAATGTATTTTTTAAGATAAAAAAACATGTTTCTTACAATTATTTAACTATTACAAATATTTAACTAATAAAATCTATCAAAATATACATATTCTATTCTTTCTAGATTTTCATAACTTCAATTACATGTTATTAATCATTAATTTCACTTAGTTATCATTAATTAATTAATTTATAATTCCTTTGAAGACTATATGTAATAAATTTCACTAATTTAATCATGAGTAATAATGAAAAAACAATATAAAATTAAATAAATGGCGAATTAATTAAAAATAAGGTTCAATTTCACAATTGAGGCTGAAGTTGAATTAATAAGAAAACTTTTTTTTTAAGAATTAATTAAAAAATCTAACATAGAGATTTATAACCTAAATATAAGTTCTGAAACAAAATTGAAGAGAGGCTAAAATTCTCATTACAGAAATTATATCACCGATATTAAATCCCTCTATCCCAAGTTGAATCTGTTGGATTTTACATGACAGTAAGTTTCCAAAGAACACAATTTTTATAGCATGAAAAAACATTCTTCTTTCAGATTTTTTCGAAGAAAGAAAATTTGAACACAATTTTTATAACCCGAAAAATACAAGTACCACATTCTTTTTTGAGATTTTTTCAAAGAAAGTAAATTTGAACACAATTTTTATAACATGAAAAACTGTAACAGCTGGTTTAATGTTAACTGATGGTTAAGTATATTGTTAAGACGTTAGGACATTTATTAATATTTATATTGCAAGTAGTATATTATGAACATAAATTAGTTTTGATATAATATAATTAACGTATATGGAAGTGAAATCCATAAAAAAAAATAGACTAATGGTAAAAAAAAAGTAATTCAAGAACTGAGAGTTAGTTTAACAGAATCAGTTAAAACAGTTACTCAACCTTTAGGGATAAAGGGCTATTCCAGTGAGGAAGGGGCATTCTGTTCCATAACTGGAGAAGGAAATTACAGAGAATAGTTCCCGAGTTGGTGGTGATCAGTGCAATAGTCTGAATCCTGATAATTGATATGAATAGAAGACTGGACCGGAATGTCCCGAGGTTTCTTCTGGTAATTCTCTCAACTTGCAAAGCTCAGACTTGGAGCACAGGGGAGAGTCGAGGATGTGATTTCCTCTCTCGAGGTAGGGAGGAACAACATCAGTCCGTAAATGAGTAAACATATAAGTTTTTTTTGCCATGGATATTAATGGTTTGTAAATGGAATGAATAGCTTAAGTGTGGAAACTAAGGAGAGATTACAGTATTTAAATTGTGAAATATTAGTTTCTGTTTATGCTCTCATTGAACGAAGCCAGCTCGTAATGATTCCTAATTTTATTTCTGAAAAAAGGGTAGACAAGAAACCATTAACTCTAAACCCTCAGAAAGAAGGTTCTGAGTTGATAGTTTCTTGCAATTAGTATATTACACTGATAGAATGGTCCGAAAATTTTCTTGTTAGGGTTTTAGCAGAATAAAAGTAGAAACATAACCCTTAAACTTAAAATAAAGATGTTATGTAGATAACCAGAAGTATAACGAATTTATACTAAGTACATAGTCAAAAAGTACAGTTATGCTAACAATAAATTAAACAGACAGAACTGTGTGATAGTGGAATTATCCTCCACAATGTGTAGTAGTAAACTCTGTGGACAGAGTACAATACAAAAAGAAACAGACTGAACACACTAAACGAAAGAGCAATGTAGAAACACTTTATATCTAATTATGGAGAGGAAAACGAAAGGGTACATAGATAATTTTGTTTATTATGTCAGTATGGTAGAATATGCTGCATAATATAACAATATAAATTTAGGGAAAGAAATAACAGAACATATGTTACTGGTGATATGACATATACGTATTGGAAACAACATAAGAGATTTATTATATTTGTATAAATTTTTATAAAGTGAGAATTGACACAATCAGTACCTAACCCCAAAAAATCACAGCAAGAACCATGGTAAATGTAAATTAATGCCGAAGAGAAATACTTCATTTAATAGTTTTGAATTTCAGTAAAAATACTGTGCAGTTCAATTAACCATAACTGCGATAAGTATATCTCATACAACAAAACTCAAGAAACGTTTCTTCAACGAGTAAAGAATACCTCAGAATAACCATAAACGGTATACAACCCAAAACTCTGGGAAACAATAAATGTAGAATTGAATGCCTAGATTTAACTAGTTTAAATAGGAGTAAACTATCATTGTAAATTAGTTAAAACACCGTCACATATAAACGACCAAGAGTGCCCATTTGAGGGTATCAGCCGATAATGAAGGAAAGCATGTAAAACATCTAAATAAGGCAGAGTAAGTTCTGTAGCAAGTCACGAATCCTCGGAAAGCATATTATTTCGGAGACCAAGACCCTTACTGTAGAGAAGATACTTGACAGAGTTGACGAAGTGAAGTTAGCGGAATTTACGACTGAGTTCCTTAGGAGTATGACCGATATTGTTTAAACCTGCGAGCTTACCTGAATGCAAAGGAGGAAAGGGTTAAGTATTTTCCTCAACCCCATTGTACTGGAAAAGAAGGAAAAAATTAAAAACTGGAATTCATTGTCGAATTACCTTTAACAGTTAATTTTGAGTGTCGAACACACAAACCTGCAAGAATGGCGTTAAGAATCTACGGTTATAATAATGAAAACTATGAGTAATGTGCAAAGCAAAAACCCTGTGTAGTTGTTTGTAAACTGACATGACTCTCACTGTATTATCTTTGCAAAATCCGTGAATGAGAAAGGATTCCAGTTGGGTATGGGGTCAATTAAACACTGTGAGACCCTAGCCAAGAAAATGTCAAGTTAAATGCAGATGCGGAAAGAACAGGAACATAAATTCTGATATTAACAGAGCTTCATAAACGAAAAAATCTTGTATTAGATTATGATAACAAACCTAAAAAAAATCAGTGAATATTTTTTTCAATGAGTTTTAAACCATAACCGTAAGATTTATACCTGGAAGAATTCGTTGCAGGGACCGGGCCTTTCCATGCAAACCTGTAACGAGGCTAAGAAGCCGAAAGGAGGATTGTCGCAGAGACAGAGTCTCCTCTCGCGGAGCGAAGTGTCGAAAGACTCCGGAAACGGTTAGGGCGATAAAGTCATTACCCCATAACCCTAAATTATTACCACCATCGGATCATGGAAGGGGTAGATCTATGGCGGAGAGGATTCCAGATGTCAGCATAAGTTATGACCAGCACGGAGGCAGATTAATTGATAACAATATTAAATGCAATATTCATCAGTGTTGTACCATATCAGAATAAAAAACTTTTTTATTTAATCAGAATTTAGATCGCTGTGTATGCAAGTACATGGAATATCTTAAAGCGATAAGAATCTGTCAGCTGGCACCTTGTAAGACAGAAGAGTTGTAATAGAAACCATAGTCCTAGTTTATGGCCTTTGTGTTAATTAAATAATCTTACACATGTAACAATAACTTTGATGATAAACATTGATAAGTGTAATAATGTCAAGGGGTTAAAATTTTATATCATTGGTATGTGTAATAATGTCAAGGGTTAAAATAATTATATGTTTCATTGTTATGAGTATAGTGAACTGTATATAAAGGTTAAATGAAAAATATGCGTAGAAAATTATTCATGATAGTAACTATGTTAATTTTTTTTTATTTGTATAACGATGAACGTTACAAGTGGTATCAGAGAAGCATTTGCACGCTGGGACCCTATGAGTCAACTAACGTTTTAAGCTGTTTTTATACTGATGCACAGAGAGAAAATAAGTATAGTAGGAGACATTATGAGAAGGGGGAAAACAAAACAACCACCCCAAAACACCGGGGAACCCCAACCTTGACCAAAAATGAATACGGAGATGTGGGTGCAGTTGAGTGTGGACCGACACCAACGAATAAGTAGATTGCTGGAGGAACAACATCACCAAAATAGCATTATGCTAAATACAATGCAGAAGCTACAAGAGGAAATGGTGAGGATTCGAAGTGATAATGCGCGTTTAATGCAAGAACAAGAGAGGATATTAAAATGTCTCTCAGATAAACAGAATCAGGGAGTGGAAAAACCCAGCCCTGACAGAGACATGCAGGAAGGAAATGAGCAACAAGCAAGAGATCACACCACTGACAGAGTGGAAAGAAGTCAGTCCCAACAGAGTAATAGAAATAAAAATTACAATCAGGTTGAGTCAGATAATGTGTCTGATCAGAAAGAATTTAAGAGACAGAAAGTGGAACTACAAGGTGAATTTCGAAAGATAAAACCACCTACATTTGATGGAGTAGAGGAAGAGGTGGTTGAGGCGTGGTTGATAAACATGAACAAGTATTTTCAAGTTTATGAATACAACAGTAATCTTAAAGCCAGATTGGCCATTTATCAGTTGAGGGAGAAGGCCACACTATGGTGGGAGGAAGTGAAAAATGTCTGTAGTATAGATGATCAGGACGTAACTTGGGATTCGTTCCAGCAATACTTTAAGGATAAATACTTAACTGAATGCTTCTATGACGAAAAATCTAGAGTTTTCCATGACTTAAAGTTGGGATAAATGACGATGGATGAATACATCACCAACTTCACTTCCTTACTCCGTTATGTTCCTTATTTAAGGGATGAAAAGACAAAAGTACAATGGTTCTTGAGTAGTTTTCTAACTCATATGAAGGAATTAATTGAGTTTGTGAATCCCAAAACTATGGACGAGGCAATTCAGAAGGCAATAATGTGCTACCAGCAAGCTAAAGCAAAAGGAGAGCAGTTCTAGTTTCAAGAAAAACAGAAACATTAATTTCAAGAGTTCTTCTAGAAGCTCAGTCATAAAAAAATTTGGAAGGAATCATCAAAGGATAAGATGGCCTGCAAAAGATAAACCCACGGAAGCTTCCAGCAAACTAGATCAAGCACAAAATTTAAAGCCACCCTTATAGTGCTGGGGGTGTGGTGAGGCACACTACTACAAAAATTGTCCATAGCGAGGAAGGAGCAAGGCAGTCACCAACTTACAAGAGGCCTCAACAGTAGGAGATGTAGCCAGAAATATACTCAGAATTAACGCAACCCTGGAAGATTGGCAGGCAGATTACCAACTGACAATGATATAATTAGAAGGTAAATTACTATCTCAACCTGTTTCTATTTTGATAGACCCAAGCGCAAGTTTAAGCTACGTAAGTCCCAAAGTAGTAGATATTTGTAAATTTCAGAGTCAGAAATTCAGAAATCCATGGCTAGTACAGTTAGCCACGGGAGCAAAGAGGAAAGTTTGTGCCAAGATTCCGAATTGTGCACTAGAAATTAGTGAACAGCAGCTAACTGTAGACTTGAATATATTACCTCTGGGATCCTATGATGTGTTACTTGGTATGGACTGGTTGGAGAAGCACTGGATGTTAGTAGACTGTAAAGAAAATATCATATATTATAGAATAAAAGATGGAACCCATAAGGAAATTCAAGGTATAAATAAACCTCTACAACTGTGTCCAATTACAACATCTCAAATGGGTAAGTGCATGAGGAAAGGATCCCAGTTATATGGCATCCAAGTGGGCTTTGCTAATTCCAAAGAAAAGGAAACAATGATGGAAAATATCCTGATAGTGCAAGAGTTTATGGATGTATTTCCATAGGAAATACCATGGTTGCCACCCAGAAGGGGCATTGATTTTACCATAGAGTTGATACCTGGAGCATCACCCATTTCGAAGACACCATACCGAATGAGCATACCAGAATTAACTGAATTGAAGATGTAGTTACAAGAAATACTGGATAAAGGGCACATCCGACCAAGTGTGTCCCCCTGGGGAGCACCAGTGATATTCGTGAAGAATAAAGACAGAATCATGTGAATGTGCATGGATTATTGCCAGTGCAACAAACTAACTGTCAAAAATAGATACCCTTTACCGCAAATTGATGATCTGTTTGATTAAGTGAAGGGAGCCATAGTGTTTTCAAAGATAGATCTAAGGTCAAGATACCATCAGATCCGGATAAAAGACGAAGACATATAAAACTATTTTTCTTACCAGCGACATTTATGAGGCTGATGCATGGTATATTTCACCCCTTTCTGGACAATTTTGTGTTAATATTCATTGATGAAATTTTAGTTTATTCCAAGAATGTAGAAGAACATAAAGAGCACTTGCGAATAGTGATGGAAATGTTACGGAAGCATCCGTTGTACGCTAAGTTCAGAAAGTGTGATTTCTTCAAGGAAGAAATACAGTACCTTGGTCATGTTATTTCTGCCAAAGGAATTGCATTTGACCTAGAGAAATTAGAACGATTATGGAATGGAAGATACCCCAAAATGTGGCAGACATCAGATCCTTTATGGGTTTGGCCGGTTATTATTGGCAGTTCATTGAAGGATTTTCAAAGATTGCTTTCCCAATTACTTCCTTACAAAGGAAGCGAAAAATATTTAAATGGATGAAGGAATGTCAAGGTAGTTTTGAAAAGCTAAAACTATTATTGACTACAGCTCTAGTATTAAGGGTAGTTGATCCTAATAAAGAGTTTGAAGTCTGCACAGATGCACGTAAAGAAGGATTTGGGGCGATTCTGTCGCAAGAGGGTAAGGTAATTTCCTATGAATCACGGAAACTAAAAGAGCATGAGCACTGGTACTTAGCTTATGATTTGGAGTTGACAGTAGTAGTGCATGCACTCCGGGTATGGAGGCACTACTTGCTTGGAAAAAGATTTGTACTCAAAATTGATCATAGCAGCTTAAATAGTTATTTTAAGCAAGCTGACCTTAATTCTCGCCAGGTAAGGCGGAATGCCTTCCTGAGCAAGTTTGATATTGACCTGCAGCATGTGAAAGGAAAGGAGAATAGAGTAGCCGATGCGTTAAGTCGAAAGTTGCATGGTGTTTATGAGTTGTACTATAATCAGGTTGAGTGTAAATTTTTGGAGCAAATGAAAACCAAAGATGAGAAGGATCTTGAATACCAGTTTATGTAGTAGTAAGCAGAGGAGTTCAGAAAACAAGGAAAATCTATTGATTACGAAATTAATAAAGATGGGTTGCTAACTTTTAAGAAGAGGATTTTTGTTCCAAACATAATGGAGTTGAAGGAACTAAGTCTAAATGAGCATCATCAAAGTAACTACTCTAGACATCCTGGGTATCAGAAGATGCTAACAGTGATTAGGAAAAACTACTTCTGGCCAGGTATGAGAAGAGATATTGCAGAATATCTAAACAAGTGTTTTGAGTGCCAACAAGTGAAAGTGGAACATCGACATCCAGCCGAGTTGATGTAGCCTATACCGATACCTGAGTGGAAGTGGAAGGTGATATCTTCAGACTTCATCACCAGTCTGTCAAGGTCAAAGAAGCATAATGATTCTATTATGGTAGTAGTGGACCAGTTAAGTAAAGCAGCACACTTTATACCAGTGCAGTCCACTTATAAGACAGTGCAGATAGCGGATATATTTAAACTCCATGGTATTCCAAAGACTCTCATATCTGACAGGGATGTGAAGTTTACTTCATCATTCTGGAAAGTGTTATTTATAGGATTTGGAACTAAAATTAATTTTAGCACTGCCTACCATTTGCAAATAGACAGACAAACGAAGCAAGTAAATCAGATTCTGGAAGATATGTTACGTATGTATGTAATGCAACAACCAACTAGGTGGGAAGAATATCTACACATTGTGGAGTTTGCATACAATAATGGATATCAGGAATCCCTTAAGATGAGTCCGTTCGAAGCGTTATATGGATGAAGATGCAAAACTCCCATTAACTGGAGTAGCCTAGAAACCAAGTTGATGCTTGGAACGTAAATGCTAGTTGAAATGGAGACAGAAGTAAAGAAAATCTGACAGAATTTGAAGGCAGCTCAGGATAGAAAAAAAGTGTATGTAGACAAGAAAATGAATTATCACGAGTTTGAAGTGGGAGACCATGTGTATGTAAGGATCAAGCCAAAGAAAAACACTTTAAAGTGGGCCTCTTGTGCCAAGTTGGCTCCCAGGTTCTGTGGCCCTTTCCAAATATTGGAAATGGTAAGACTCGTGGCTTACCGATTGGCCTTGCCCAGTCATATTCATGTACACAACGTCTTTCATGTATTGTTATTAAAATGATACATACACGACCCAAAGCATGCAATCCAATAGCAGAGTATTCAGGTAGGATATGAATACTAGATTGATTAAAAATGCTAAAATTTATGTGAAAACTAATTCATGTTTGTTGATTGGAGGTCGAATCGGACGATGAGTTTCTGGTTGAGCCTCAATGTATAATCGATCGGAGAGAAATCATGCTCCAAAAACGAGCCATCACCCAAGTTAAAGTGCAGTGGAAGCACTTTGGCTCGGATGAAGCTACCTAGGAAGATGAAGGCTTTGTTCAGAAAGCGTACCCAGAATTATTTGCTGAAGAAAAATGAGAACATTGAGGATGGTGTTCACTTCTATGGGGGGAAGTTGTAACAACTGGTTTAATGTTAACTGATGATTAAGTATGTTGTTAAGACATTAAGGCATTTATTAATATTTAAATTGCAAATAGTACATTATGAACATAAATTAATTTTGATTTAATATAATTAAAGTATGGAAGTGAATTCCATAAAAGAGAAATAGACTAATGGTATAAAAAAAAAAGTAATTCAAGAACTGAGAGTTAGTTTAACAAAATCAGTTCAAACAATTATCCAACCTCTAGGAATAAAGGGCTATCCCAGTGAGGAAGGGGGGTTCTGTTCGGTAATTAGAGAAGGAAATTACAGAGAAGAATTCTTGAGCTGGAAGTGACCAGTGGAATACTTCGAATCCTGATAATTGATTGGAATAGAAGACTAGACTGGAATGTCCCGAGGTCTCTTCTGATAATTCTGTCAACTTGCAAAACTCAGACTTGGAGCACGGGGGAGAGATGAGGACGTGATTACCTCTCTCAAGGTAGGGAGGAACAACATCAATCCGTAAACAAGTAATCATATAAGTTTTTTCTTCCATGGATATTAATGGTTTATGAATGGAATAAATAGCTTAAGTGTGGAAACTAAGGAAAGATTACAATATTTAATTGTGAAATATTAGTTTCTGTGTATGCTTTCGTTGACCAAATACAACTGGTAATGATTCCTAATTTTATTTCTGGAAAAAGGGAGACAGGAAACCGTTAACTCTAAACCCTCAGAATGAAAGGTCTAAGTTGACCATTTCCTGCAATTAGTATATTACACAGACAAAATGGTCTGACCATTTTCCTGTTAGGGATTTATAAGAATAAAAGTAGAGGAAAAACCCTTAAACTTAAAAATAAAGATGTTCTGTAGATAACCAGGAGTATAATGAATTTATACTAAGTACATCGTCAAAAAGTACAATTATGCTAACAATAAATTAAACAGACAAAACTGTGTGATAGTGGAATTATCCTACACAATGTGTAGTAGTAAACTCTGTGGACAGAGTACAATACAAAAATAAACAAACTCAACACATTGAACGAAAGAGAAATGTAAAAACACTGTATATCTAATTATGGAGAGGAAAACGAAAGGGTATATAGATATTTTTGTTTATTTCGTCAGTATGGTAGAATATGCTGCATAATATAACACTATACATTTAGGAAAAGAAATAACAGAACATATGTTACTGGTGTTGTGGCATATTCGTATTGGAAACAACATAAGAGATTTACTGTCTTTATATAAATTTTTATAAAGTTAGAATTGATACAATTAGTACCTAACCCTAGATAATCATAGTGATAAGCATGGTAAATGTAAAATAATGCCAAAGAGAACTACTTCATTTAATAGTTTTGAATTTCAATAAAAATACCGTGCAATTCAATTAACCATAACTGTGACAAGTATATCTCATACAACGAAATTCAAGAAACATTTCTTCAACGAGTAAATAATACCTCAGAACAACCATAAACAATATACAACCCAAAACTCTGGGAAACAGTAAATGCAGAATTGAATGCCTAGATTTAACCAGTTTAAATAGGAGTAAACTGTCATAGTAGATCAGTTAAAACACTGTCACATATAAACGATCGAGAGTGCCCATTTGAGGGTTTCGACCGATAACGAAGGAAAGCATGTAAAACATCTAAATAAGGCAGAGTAAGTTCTGTAGCAAGTCACGAATCCTCGGCAAGCGTAATATTTCGGAGACCAAGACCCTTACTGCAGAGAAGATACCTGACAGAGTCAGCGAAGTGAAGTTAGCGGAATTTACGACTGAGTTCCTCAGGAGTATGACCGATATTGTTTAAACCTGCGAGCTTACCTGCATGCAAAGGAAGAAAGGGTTAAGTATTTTCCTCAACCCCATTTTACTGGAAAATGAGGAAAACATTAACCACTGGAATTCATCGCCGACTTATCTTTAACAGTTAATGCCAAGTGCCGTGCACGCAAACCTGCAAGAATGGTGTTAAGACTCTACGGTTAGAATAATGAAAATTGTGAGTAATGAGAAAAACAAAAACCCTGTGTAGTTGTTTGTAAACTGACAGGACTCTCATCATATTATCTTCGTAAAGGCCGTGACTGAGAAAGGATTCTAGTTGGGTATGGGGTCAATTAAACACTATGAGACCCTAGCCAAGAAAACGTCAAGTTAAATGCAGATGCGGAAAGAATAGGAACATAAATTCTGATATTATCAGAGCTTCATAAGCCTAAGACATCATGTATTAGATTATGATAACAAAATTTAAAAAAATCAGTGAATATTTGTTTCAATGAGATTTAAACCATAACTATAAGATTTCTACCTAGAGGAATTCGTTGCTGGGACCAGACCGTTCCATGCGAACCTCTAACGAGGTCAAGAAGCTGGAAGGAGGATTGTCGCAGAGACATAGTCTCTTATCGCGGAGCGAAGTGCTGAAAAACTCCGGAAATGGTTAGGGCGATAAAGTCATTACCCTGTAACCCTAAATTGTTACCACCGTCAGATCATAGAAGGGGTAGATCTACGACGGAGAGGATTCCAGAGGTCAGCATAAGTTATGACCAGCATGGAGGCGGATTAATCAATAATGATATTAAATGCAATATTCATCAGTTTTGTACCATGCCATAATAAAAAACTAATTTATTTAATCAAAATTTAGATCGCCGTGTATGCGAGTACAAAAAAGATCTTAAAGCGATAAGAATCTATCAGCGGGCATCTCGTAAGACGAAAGAGTTGTAATGCACATCGTAGTCCTAGTTTATGGCCTTTGTGTTAATTAAATAATGTTACACATATAACAATAACTTCGACGCTAAACGTTGATAAGTGTAATAATGTCAAGGGGTTAAAATGTTATATCATTGGTATGTGTAATAATTTCAGGGGTTAAAATAATTATATGTTTCATCGTTATGAGTATAGTGAACTGTATATAAAGGTTAAATGAAAAATATGCTTAGAAGATTATTCATGATAGTAACTATCTTAATTTTTCAATTTGTATAACTATGAACATTATAAAAACACATATAGTACATTCTTCTTTCAGATTTTTTCAAAGAAAGTAACTTCTCATATGGTCGCTGCTTTCTTATAGTTTCCTAATCACCATAGACGATGTCATTGCCGCTATATGTAAAGAGTCCTATTACTCATATAATTGGCATATTAATGTAATTATTTATACTTGTTCTGTTCCGAAATTTGCAATATGTCAAAATATAAAAGTTATAATAGATTCGATTTGGACAAGTTCAATTTTTCTAAAATGAAAAAAATGAAATAAAAAAATATTTTACTTTTTTATAATTTCAAAATATTATCAATATTGTCAAAATGACCATCCCATGATAAACTTTAACCAAACCTTACACAACAAACTAATTTGAAATAATTCAACTCTCATAAATTGATCCCGTTCGTAAATGTACTTCTAATAAGCGAGGCTACTGTGCAGGTGACCAACCTAAAAGGTGGATTTTTATGGAGAAGCGTTGCGGCCTTCTCTGCAAATATCTGAAAAAACATGTCTTCACAATCCATGTGGGCTTCAACCAAAGTGCCCACAAAGCTCTTCACAAGATTGGATTTCATACACCCAAACATCTTTGGTTTTTTAATATATTTTTCAAAATCTTCTTCATATATGTTTGGTACTTTTTCATTTTCGCTTAGCAATTTGATAAGTTACAAGAAAGTCATTTATGTTTAGTAATTTCACTGTTAAATTTACCAAGGCATACATATTTTATTTTTTGAATTTTGACTTCTTAAAAAGAAACACATACTCTTAACCATTAGGCCCACTCAAAATAATTCTCAAAACTTTCAATATAATATATTATATTGATGTATCTTAACTAATTAATTAATTTTATTTTGTTAAATTTAAGAGTTCTGTAATCCATAATTTAAATAGATATCTTTCAAATTAATCACATCAAAATAATTTGATTACAATTTGAATTATCTAATATAATTCAACTTTGAAACAAAGTAACCAACATTTTTAACCATCTAATTTATATATAAAAAACCTACCACAATAACATTAACACTAACTAAAAGTATATCCCAATATATCTATAACTTAATAAAATCCGAATCTATAGAAAGGTGGCAAAACTTACTCTATGAAGCCTTATCACAACACGCCCCCAAAATATCCAGGGAAATTTGAAACTTAACTAAGTTAAATCAAACGTGGAAGGCGTTTTCAATTTCCAGTATTTCAGGCTATAGCATAGATGGTCTGACATTTTAACTCGATTCGAAGACTTTTAGAAAATTTGGATAGCATTTTGTGACGTGGTAAATTCAAGTTTATATTTGAGAGTGTAAATTTTTGTGATCCATAATATATTAAAATAAATCTTTTGAAAAATTACATGAGAATTTTTTTGGACCGACCTGTTTCGAACTACTAAATGTAATTTATTATCAAGATAATAATTATCATGATAATAAACTACATTTAATAATTCGAAATAATTTATATATGTTAAAAATCTTTCCAAATATAAAAACTGTCAAATTTAACTGCCTATTTCAAAATTCCAACCCCTTGCATTATCCCATATGATAGCAAATCTATTCTGAGCTCAATGGAGTTGAGTTTTTCCACCAACAACCATATGTATTTGACTCTATAAAAACTGTCAAATTTAACGGCCTGTTTCAAAATTCCAACCCCTTGCATTATCCCATATGATAGCAAATCTAATCTAAAGCTATGGAAAGCAAATCTAAATCTGTAGCGATCATTATTAAGGAATAATGATAAAATTATGTGAATATTAAAGGGATGGGGTACTAAATTTCTTATTAACTAATTTTAATTATATATATAAAATTTTAAAATAATTAATTTTACATTTTTTTTATTTTTTTTATTTAATCAATTAATTTTAAAATATAATTTTTAAAATTATAATTTAATTATTAATAATTATTTGTATATATAATTTGATAATAATTAAAGATTGAAATTTATTTAAAAAGTAGTTATATATATATATTTTTAATTAAATTAACTATTAAAAGAAAAGGTCATATTAATCCTTATCATGTGAAAATGAGTTAAAGATTTTTGCATGTGTTTATATCTAAGTAATAGACCAAATAATTTTTTCACATAAATTTAACAAAACAATTTCAAGTGAGATTGTAATTTTTTGTTGTTTAAAATATGTTACGAATGCATAAATGATTTTAACAATGTCATTTTGTCTATTAGTTAGACCATGCAAAGTGGTAATAGTAAGCTATGGTATTAACAAAGCCAATTTACAAGCGAAGAATCTCCAATGTTAAAAATATTCTAAATTTTTTGGAAATGTATATATATTTAACTCATATGTTAATTCTTCAAATAATAATAATAATAAAGAATTTTAAGTTCTAATGTAATTATTATTATTTTATTTTATTTTATTTTTTTGTAAATAAGACTAATTCTATTAAGAAAGCATATAGTACAGACTAAAGTTACAGTCAAGAGAAGCTATCTACATTGAAATTAATGCATCTAGTGCAAGCAATCAAATAGGATTATAAATCACCATCTACATTGAAATCAATGCATTTAGTGCAAACAATCAAATAGGATTAGAAATCATCTACATTCAAATCAATGCATCTACGGCAAGTAATCAAATATCATTAGAAATCAAAATCTACACTAAAATCAATGAATCTACTGAAAGCAATCAAATAGGATTAGAAATCACCTACACTGAAATCAATGCATCTATTGCAAGAAATATTATTCCCTCTCTCCCCCCTCCATATATATATATATATATATATATATATATCCCTCTATCTCTCATTCTTTGTCTCTTTATCTCACGCTCACTAACACACACACTCTCTCATTCTTTGTCTCTTTATCTCGCCCACTAACACACACACTCTCTCACTCCATATTTATCAATCTCTTTGTCCCTCCGTCATTGTCTCCATCTATATCTTCTTTCTTTTCACCTTCCATCTATATCTCTATCTCCTTCTGTCTCTCTATATTAAGCCCAAAATATACACTCTCTTTCTCCAACCTATCTATCTACCACTCCCTGCTCCCCTTCCTCCCCCCTCTCTCTCTTCCGCTTCACTCCCTCTCCCTTGCTGCTGTCTCTCTTCCCTCCCGCTATCCTCTCTCTCTCTTCACCTTCCAACTTTGCTACTATATGTCTCTCTCTCTCCTTCTCTCCCCCCTTCTCTCCATCTCTCCATATTTGTCTCTTTATCTCACCCCCAAACATAAACACTCTCTCTCCATCTCTCCCTTATCACTCCTCTCTCTCCACTTATCACTCTCTATGTATTTCCTCTTCCCTCCCTCTCTCCCCATCCAACTCCATCTCTCTATCCCTCCCTCTCTCCTCTCTCTCAAGTCCCCTCTCTTTTCCTTCCTGTCTCTCCTACCTCCCTCTCTCTTACCCCATCACTCTCTCTCTCTCTCTCTCCCCCTCCCCTACAATCCTTTCTCTTCCCCCATCACTAGGCTTTGTTACAATATCATGGGCTAATACCACGTTTTTCAATAACACTTACCCAAAAATGGATAACTCATTTCATATGGCATTATGTGCTTAATTAAAGAGGAAAAAAACATAACTCATTCAGACTTTATTTTATATACACTACTAATAATATTATATAATATTCTATAGAGGTTAAATCACTACTATAGAGATAATAATTATTGATAATTAAATTAAAATTCAAAATGTGAAAAACCTATTCTAAAATAAACATATCTATAGACATAATATAAAATAAAAAACTTTTTGAATCGTAAAACTTCTGTTAATTTTTTTTTAATAATAAATTTATTGAAATTAAAAAAAAATCAAATACACAACTATACACTATAACTTTTATTAAATTATATATTTTATCTATTAAATAATAAATTTATTTAATTAATGTAATTATAATCTAGTTATTTTATGTAAGACATATTATTTAATTTACTTTATTACATTCTCTTTTAAGTGCTGAAGTTTCCATTGCAATTTTGGCTTTTTCTAATAAATTTTCACGGTCTTTTTGGTTATTTCTATTCAATTTTCCAATTCAAATTCAAAGGCCTTTATCAATATAATACAACCATAACCATCAAACAATATATATTTTATTAAATTATATATTTTATCTATTAACTAAGAAATATATTTAATTATTGTAATTTTAATCTTTTTATTTTATTTAAAACATTATTTATTTACATTCTACTTCCATAACCATCAAACAATATATATTTTATTAAATTATATATTTTATCTATTAACTAAGAAATATATTTAATTAATGTAATTTTAATCTTTTTATTTTATTTAAAACATTATTTATTTACATTCTACTTTGACATTTCCAACCACTGCTGAAAATTGGCTTTTCCTATTCCATCTTCCCATTCAAATTCAAAGGCATAACAACCCCGACTCATGAAGAAGAACAACTTACGAATGACACTGCACTTTATAGATATACAAGTATATGGTGCCGCAATCTTACAAATAGGTATATAAGTATATGGGGTTCTTCGACATAGGAAAATCAGCTTGAAGGAATCCTACGTTGAAGAAAGATGCAAAGAGCAAGACGTTTTTGAACATCTTAACCTTAATTTTTTTTATTTGTAAATCTATAAAGGAAGCTAAACCGGTTGTTTCTATACATTAGGGTTCCATTAGAATTTTCAATAGGAAAGGGAGCTTACCAAGCACAAAAGTGCAACATATTTGAAAGGTAGTCCCCTGGTTTATGTTTTTGTTAACATTCAAGATAAAATTTTCATAAAAAGAAAAAGAAAAATCTAATGTGTGAAGAATCACACTAGGATCCGTTTGCCATTAAGGAGATTGAGAGATGTTGTAGGTGTTGGAGTATGATTTTTGACTTCTATTTAGGTAATTAACTTTATAATTTCAGCCCATGTTTCATTGTTAGCTCTCAGTCCCTTGTTGGTATCGTGGAAAGAGTCCACAAAAGCACGCATCAAATCTTTCCTTTCACTCGGCTACTCTTCAACAACTGTAGCAGTATCTGTGCTAGAAGATTCTTGGCTTCCAAGAAGAATGGATTTGGATAGTCGTTTCTTTATTGCAAAGAGAGCTCAAATACAAGACATAGGAAACAAATCCATTTATTCTTTGATTGCTTGGTGGAACCTTATTTGTACTAGCCAATAGAAGAATCTTATTCCATTCGAAAAGCCAAAGTTATTCCATTCGAAAAACCAAAGAATAATAATACCTAGCAAGAAAGAAAGTAAATAATGAATTAATTGGTAAAGATAAAGAGAAGAGATAATTACCTAGTACTTCTCTCATGTTAATGCCACGAAATTTATTGGTCCATTTTATTTGTTTCTTTCTCCTTTCCCTATGCTCTGGTGCCTCTTGGAGTTGTGGTAATCATTTAGAAAGCTTTATAGGAAATTCAACCCTGAAATGCGATAAAGAGAATTAATACCTTTCAGTTACACTTTAGTGAGCTTTGAAAGCCCTTTATCTAAGGCAAGTCGACTTCATGGATTCTGAAATGTCCTCTTCGGCTTCAAGCTCCACCCGTGAGGTACCCAAAAATGCGATAAAGAGAATGAATGCCTTTCTGTTACATTTTAGCAAGCTTTGAAAGCCCTTTATCTGAGGTAGGTCGAATTCATGGATTCTGAAATGTCCCCTTAGACTTCAAGCTCCATTAGTCAGGTGCCCATAAATTCAATAAAGAGAATGAATGTACATTTCCGTTACACTTTAGCCAGCTTTGAAAGCCCTTTATCTGAGGCAGGTCGACTTCATGGATTCTGAAATGTCCCCTTCAGCTTCAAGCTCCACTCCTCAGGTCCACACTGACAAGAAATTCTTGTTTGTATGAGCGTATCTTGCTAGACAATTCACCCTCTACATCCACCGAAAATACTCTGAAAGGATCTTGGGGCATCGTATATGCAAAGGCTCGGAAGAAAGAGTAATAATTTATCAATAATTAACATACCCTAACTACCAAAAATTGCATCTAACATCGGATAATATTTGAATCGTATAGCACACAAGATCGATGGTGCCAGATGGTGCCACAATGGCGGCTGGGGAGTTATTTTCAAAGAGGGATGCCTTACGGCGTAATGAATGCATAAATGACTTCAACACCTAAAAGCTCTCTAGTCATTAGAACTATGCTTATTGAATAACTTAAAAACTTTGTCAAATTTAGGTTAAAATTAATTAGGAAAAATGGCCCAAAAGATCTCATTTTGTCTAGTAGTTAGACCATGTTACGTGGTAATAGTAAGCTATGGTATTGTAACAAAACCTATTTACAAGTTAAGAATCTCGAATCTTAAGAATCTCATAATTTTTTTTGAAATGTATATATATTTAAGTGATATATTAATTCTTCCAATAATAATAGTAAAAATAAAGAAGTTAAAGTTCTAATCTTATTATTATTAAATAAAGGGTGAAAATGTGAAGTTGGGTTACACTTTTTGCCCTTTTTTGAGAAAAAAATTTCATTTTTTTCGATTCTTCAACTTTCTACAAACTATAACAATTTTTCTGTTTAGAATTTCATTTTGTGATAAAATAAAGGTTGTTAGAAATTTTGTTAGCTTTCTATTATTTATTTTTTGGAATTTTTTTATGAACATTTGACATGTCAACTTAGCGTTTCTTTGAGTCTCTGTTTTTTAACAAGCAAAGGATTCATAAGAAGTCATGTTAATACACAATGTTGTATTCTTTGAAAATTTGTATTTTTCAGAAAACAAAATGTGTTACAACAATCTAGACAGACTCTACTTCGGTTTCGTCATATTTACAAAGCCAATGGATGCATATCATAATTACTAGAATTTTTTGAACTGGTCCAATATGAAAAAACTGCATATTTTTTATATGTTTCGTGTGGCAACAAATTTCTTAACATACAAGTTATAAACTAAAAATCTAAAAGCTACCCATTACAGTCAACGGACCAATGTAATGCTCCATAATTTGTTAAATTTTTAATGTATTACTTGGAGACATAATTTTGATTTTCATCAATCAATACAATGACCTTAAATTGTTTGCACTTTATTTTATTGTTGTAAATTAGATTAAAATTAGTAACATTTATGAAATTCATTAAAAGCTATATTTTCATATGATTCACTCATAAAAATGTTTTTTTGGTTCCAACAAAGCATCCAATGTCGTTGTTTAACTGCATCAGTTACAAAAACAGGTTTAGAGTTTTATCTATGTATTTATGTGACGTCATGTTCGAATTCAGTTTTTGGTGGCTGGGGTTTAAGTCTCACGCCTTCGATAGTTCGCTCAGTTCTTTCAATCTCTGCCAAACTTTTTTTTCAAAGTTATGTCGAATTTTGCTTTTCTTTGTCGCTTGGTCAAAGAATTTCGAAGTGAGTTCCTCCAAAGAACATTTATTAAATTTCTGCATCTATCTATGATTTCTTTAATATTTCGCACATTTGGTCTAATTTTACAAAGGTTTTGGTTTGGGTTTAAAGACTTTTCTTGGAGATTTGGGTTTAAGGACTTTTTTTGGAAGACATTTGTTGGAGGCAGTCTGATTTTGCAAAGCATTGTTTTGGGTTTAAGGAATTTTCTTGGACGTACATTCAAAGGACATTCCTTGGAGGTATGTGATACATTTTTTTGAATGTTTTTTGTTCTTCATTTTTTTTGAAAGTATAGATTTGGGCTTAATTTCGAATTTTTAGAGATGTGTTTTGAGTTGAAGTAAAATTTTTGAGCTTCGTTTCATTTTTACAAGACATTTTTTTCTCGGATTTTTTAAAGTTAGTGTTTTGGATTGGAGTATGTATTTTTTGCAAAAATTTTAAAATGAGTTTTTTTTTTAAATTAAATATTTTGTGATGCTTTTTCTAATTGAGTTATTGTCTAAATTTTTGAAGGAATTTTTTTGAACTTCATACTCTATTATCATGGGAAATCAAAGGAATTGTGTGAGAAAATATGATCGAAAAAGAGACCCTGAGGAACGTAGAGAAGAGACAAGACAATCTCGGAAAAGAAAGATAGAAACACTCTCAAATATTGAAGGGGAAGATCAACCTCAACTAGAAATTGAAGCAGGTATGTAAATGTAAATATTATGATCTATTGATATATTTAAAATTTTCCTAGTGTAAAATGTGAAGCTTAATTTTTATTTGATGAACTAATTCAAGAAAAATATTTTGCAATGTAAACAGAGAGAAATATTTCTCAAAACATTGATGATGAGATACAAAATTTTGAAAGAGAAAGTGAAAGAGATATTGAACCAATGATTGAAGATGGTGAAAATATTGAAAGAAATTCAAGTGAAGAAATTGAATCACAAGGTATGTACATATATATATATATATATTGAACACATGCACGTATTATTGAAATTATACATATATTTATTAATTTAGTTATTTATTGAATATGTAAACTTGTTATGTACTATTTATTCGAATATGTATAGATGAAATCAGTGTCGATGATGAGATGTTAGAAAATGTTGACACTCACACATATGGAGATAAAAAACCTGACCATTATATACGATATCGTGTTAACCACATTTTTGAAACGTATTTCATAAAGGAGCAGGTGACAATTCAAGCTCAAATGTTGAAAGGTCTCCTATCATTAAGGAAATTAAAAGAAGCTACGACACTACTGGGTATTCAAAAATCAACCAAAGATAAAAAATAAGAAGGAAAACAGACAAAATATAAATAGTGCTATAACTAATTAGAGATCTATATAGAAAAATGTTTCAACAGTGATACTATGTAGAGGAATACACATGGCAATGGTTTCATCAAGTACTAAAGATAATCGTTTGGTAACATCTATGGCGTGAGCACTGGGAACCTCGCGAAAAAAATTGCACAAACATCAAAAATTTCGGCTACAAATAGATGTAAATGATGAACTCGCTTGTTGGAGAGCTATTTGTAGGCAACTATACAAAGATAGACTTGGAGAAAATGTTAAAAAAATAATATATGAATATTGGAAGAACAATTTGCATGCTTCGCCAACTGCAAAGCATGTGATGTGAAGAAGAATAGCACGAAATCAGTATGAAGAACATGAAAAAGATTTCTTAGAAACCACTCAGATAGAGTTATTCAACAAGTTCAAAGAAGAGAATCATGAAATTCATGTTTAAATCAGTGCTTTTGTTCAGCAAAAACCATGGTATGTAAAACCTATCACCGTACGCGACACTTGTTGTTGTTGTTATCATTCACCTCCTCCTCCCACTATGCGTGATTTCATATCTCAAATTCTATGTGAAAGAGAAAGCGATGACCTATTTTACAAAAATATATGTGTTGGTGGTAAAAAATGCGATGATTGTGGAAATTTGACTCAATTTCAAAACAAATATCGTACTGATATAAATGATCAATCATTGTACAACATGAAAGTGAAATGGAAGAGATATGAATATATCCATACATCGATTCAAGGTGCAAATAGTGTTAAAAGAACTGAATTACGAGAAGACAAAATTTTTGTGATAGACATTTTGAGAAAGTTTGGGGCATAAATTTACAAATACACTAAGCATTCCCATAGAGCTCGATGGCAAGACTTGCAATTCAAAAAATCTCATGAAATTTTTCCACCAGGGACCATTTTTTCAGTGATTGATTTTGCAGAGAAATACACATTTGTTCCACAAAAAGAAATTCAGAGTGAATACTATCATTCTGACCAAGTCTTTATGCTCGTCCATATTCTATATAGACATGCTGAACAAAACGTCAATCATATAGAAAGCACGAGTGAAAATCGACATATCATTAAAGAATATCACTTTTATATCAGTGACGATTGTACACATGATACATATTTTGTACAACATTGTTTTGGAAAAAATTATGATTCCTTGAAAAATCGTGGAATAACATTCAATGAAAATTGGATATGGTCAGACGGATGTGCAAGTCAATTCAAATCTGCATGATCATTCTTTTGGTTGTGTTGTCTTTATAAGAAAACCTGCATTAAACATTGTTGGAATTTCTTTGAGACTGGCCATGGAAAAGGAGAACATGACGGTGCAGGGACATGCATAAAATGAGCACTTCGAAGATATCAAATGAACCCCTCTGCAAGCCAACTTGTGGATGCGAAAGAAGTTGTTCAATGGTGCATCACTGCTCTAAGCCATGAGACTAACCCATCAAGGGAAGTGCAAAGGTACATTCAATTTAATTTTTATTGGAAATCTAATTTTATCGTGCAATGATTATCTTTATTGTATTTTGATATCATATTTACATTCTTTTTTGAATTTTCCATATAAAAGTGTTTCTAGCATATTGGGATCGAAGACGTAGATAGATCAATTGGAAATGACGTTGAAACAATAAAAGGGACTAGAAAATTGCATTCAATTAAAACAAAGTCATCCAAAAATGTGTTTGCATTGGATAAAAGAAAATATTATTGTTTTTGTCATGTTTGCATAGACAACACAACATCCTATGACGTTTGTGAAAACAAAATGTATGTAAACTATTGGAAACATATAGATCTAAATACAAAAGGCAAGAGGTCTGTTGCAATGTTTGAAGAAATGCAATCAGAGGAAACTACAATATCATCCGATGGTGATCGAGTTTCTGATCTTGTTAGAGAAGGTAACATTTGAATTGCTTTCTAATGATTTAAATATCTAGAAATAAATTTAAATATATGTATAATTTTGTTAATTTTGTTTTATTATGCAGGAGATGTTTTTGTTGTAATTGCACCTATTGAAAATGATGAAAATGTGAAGTATTATTTGATGCGTTGCACTGGACGAAAAATGAAATTATTAGAAAACTATAATGATCATGGATTTCAATATGAAAGAAGATCTATTATACTGAAAAGTTATTTTTTCAGACAAACTAATCAAAGTGGTGAAGACTATGAACCTGATTTCATAATTTGTCAATATAGTCACTTGGTGTGTGCAGCATGCATAAAGTTGATAAAGGTTCAATAAAAAAAAATAAAAAAAAATTAAGAAATGGAAAATGTCAAAATCTGATCATGAACGAATTATTGAAGATGGCATTCCATTGGAATTTTTTTAATTGAACTACCCAACAATTTATTCTCTTTGGATTAAATATGTTTTAGAACTTCCAGTACTCAACTAAAAATTGAGCTGCTTATGTTATTTGTACAAATGTTTGCACATGTACAAATTGTTTTGGTACATGCACATGCTCTAGTATCAAATGAAAGTAGTTTTTCTATAAATGTGCATTGATGAAAAATGTTATATGTATTGGATCTATATATATATGTTCTAGAAAAGCTATGTTCTTCCTATTGGAAATTTTTTCACTCAAACAAGAGTATGTAGAGATCAAAAGCAATCTTAAGATGCCAAATGTACTTCAACCATCCAAAACTTGAATTTTAAAAACTTTTTGATTAAATCAAAACAATACTTCACATGGGAGTCTTCCATCTAGGCCAAATGTAGATTGAAACCATCCAAAACTTAGATCAAAATATTTAACATTATATCAAAACATTTGACATTTAACATTAAATCAAAATTAAAGGGATAATGTACAACTTCTTTACTCTTTTTGATTAAATCGAAATAATACTTCACATGGGAGTCTTCCATAGGCCAAATGTAGATTGAAACCATCCAAAACTTAGATCAAAACATTTAACATTATATCAAAACATTTAAAATTTAACATTAAATCAAAATTAAAGAGATTTACATATAACTACTTCTTTACTCTTTTTTATTAAATCAAAACAATCAGAGGGGGTCTGAATCAAAAAAACAGAAAAGGGGCTTCCCATGACTGGGAAACCAACCTAGAAGATGCTGCCCAATATCGGGAAACCAACAGAAATAGAGTGTTCAGAAGCATAATGATTGCAAAACATGACAAAAGTTTAAAAAAGCTAAAGAGGACCTGACATCAGGCTAGCTATCGATGTGTGTAGGAGGATTCTCCTCCACAATTGGACAAATGTAGTCCTCCAGATCATCAAATACTCCCTTGGAGTGCTGGGAGGAGCTCTTCGAAGCGGAAGAGGAGCCAAAGTCATTTTTGAGCTTTTTCTCCACACAGGCCGAGTTGCCGCTGCTTGCGCCATCGCTGCTGGAGCTCGTTGAGCCGGATTTGACTAGAAGAGCTGCCAACTTCCTGGTGTCTTGGGGCTGATGGTTTGGGATGGTGGAATTTCTTCGCTGATTCTTGGAACCAAAGGCACCTTCATCTTGGGGCTCCTCCTGAAAAAAGACAGAAATGGTCACCATAATTTGAGGTCTAACCATAGCACTGGTGAAGTGGAATTGTGCAACACTAATTACTGGAGGAGGGTGCCTGCTTATGTCATGGATTGAAAGAAGCAGGCGAGAGCCAGCACTCCTGCCCCCGGCACCCCTACCCCTACCCCTACCTCCCCTTCTGCAACGCATCCGATGTCTACGCATGGGGTCTTCCAGAGGCCAAATGTAGATTGAAACCATCAAAAAATTAGATCAAAACATTTAACATTATATCAAAACATTTAAAACATTTAACATTAAATCAAAATTAAAGGGATTTACATTTAAAACATTTAACATTAAATCAAAATTAAAGAGATTTACATTAAATGTAGATTAAAATGGTATCCAAAACTTAGTTTTAAAAACTTTTTGATTATATCACAACATTACTTGACATGCCATCCAATTGTAGTTCAACTATCCAATAAAAAAATTTAATATTATATCACATGTGCCAAATGTAGATTGAAACCATCCAAAACTTAAGTTTTAAAAACTTTTTGATTATATATCGTGCAACATTACTTCACATGCCATGCCAATTATAGTTCAACTATCCAATAGAAACATTTAACATTATATCACATGTGCAAATGTAGATTGAAACCATCCAAATTTAAGTTTTAAAAACTTTTTTATTATATATCGTGCAACATTAAAACATTAAACATTTAACATTAAATATCACATGCCAAATGTAGATTGAAACCATCCAAAACTTGAGTTTTAATTTTTTTTTTACTATATCATACATAACATTACTTCACATGCCATGCCAATTATAGTTCAACTATCCAATAAAAACATTTAACATTATATCACATGCCAAATGTAGATTGAAACCATCCAAAACTTAACTTTTAATTTAACAAAAAATTATAGATCACAACATTACTTCACATACCAAATGTACTTCAAGCATCCAAAACTTAAATTTTAAAAACAAAACAAATTATAACACATCATTACATAACATGCCAAATGTAGTTCAGAAGAAAAACATTAATTTATAGAAGCAAAACATTAATTTATAGATGACAACATTACTAGTAGTTCAATTATACAAAACTTAAAAGTTTTAGAAACCAAACAAATTATATAACAACATTACTTCACATTCACATGCCAAAAGTACTAAAGCCATCCCAAAACTTAACTTTTTGGAACAAAACAAATTATATTAACATTGTAATAAAATATGTCCAAAAATTGTAGATCTCACAAGTATCAAACTATATATATATATATATATGACAATGCATCTAGATAATATATAAAAAAGTAAATTTAAGACTATACAAATTTTGAAATCAAATCTACAAATCATGTCCATCAAATAGAGATGGATGTAGTGCCTTTCCTATCAGGGTCTCAATCCGCGCACTATCATACGAAGCATGGGAAACCTATACACAATGCACATGTACTTGAACATTAAAATTTGATGTTTTAAAAATGAGTGAGAATATATATAGAACTTCATGTAAAAAACAAAATATAAAAAAAAATCATGCAATACCTCATGAGGTTCCCTCTCCATTTGTTCACCTGCTACAAGTTCCCCCCCCCCATGGGAACATCTGCAATGGTAAACTGTACAATATACATGTACAGTTATATATATATATATATATATATATATATTAAAAAATTCCAAATGAAAATGCACGTGTACATATATAAACTTATTTTGAATAATATTAAAAAAATGTTAAAAGCAACTTGTTGAAATGGTTGAAATGGTGTGGATGTTCCTATCTCCATTGCTAGAGTTCGTGGATTAAAGAAATATTTTATGGGAACCTAAATTCAAAAATTTTAAAATAACTCAAGATATATATATATATATCTCAATTTTTAATGGAACTTTTTGAGGTGGAATATATATATATATAACTTAAACATAAATTTTAAAAGTGAAAAATTGTCCATACTTGTGGCTCATCTCCTAAGGAAGTAGAAGGTACATCTCCCAAGGAAGAATAAGGTACCGCCATCCCAAAAACATCGGATGGAATCAGAATCTGTCAAAAATTTTTATCATTATATATACATGTACATGTACATGTGTGCACAATTATTTATTTTAAAAATATCAATTAGAAAACACTAACATTTACCAACATATCTCGATGGTGAGACCCATTTGCATTGTTTGAACTAGAGGTCTCGAACATGATATTAAAATTTTCGTCACTCATCATGCGTGACAACTGCAAATGGTGTTTTAACATATAATGATACATTTTTGTTAGATTAATGTACATACAAATAAATGTATACATGTACATACACATGTATTTATTACAAATTGTACACATGTATACATGTTAAAAGAATTTAACCCTAAGGTCATTAACACATACTGTTCCCGTGCCCTCTTCCTCATGAAGAATTAGGTCTTGAAAACCATTGCAACAAATTTTTGCATTTATTCGGAGATTTTCAACATTCATGTTGTCAATCTCTTCATCTGTACAATACACAAAATTGGCACGTGCATTTTCACGTGCTCTTTGTCGATTTAGACAAACATCGACTCCACCCAATCTGCTATAAACATTGTTGACCATGACATCCCTTGATTCTTGACTTATTTGAGAAGTCACATTCATCTTTGACTGCAGAGTTTCGACCCGAAAAGGTCGACTCACCAATGGCAGCTTAGGGTGAGGGAAATCCACATCTCGCTTAGTGCCCTTATAATCATACAATCGACCTTTCCCCTGACCAAAAAATTATGACGGAAGGTCATTGTAGTTGGGTTTCATACCCAAATTTTTTTTTGCGTAAAACAATTGTGCAAAATAAACAGGAACCTCGTCCTTCTATGGGAGCCTTCCATAGGCCGCAAGGTGCCTATCATACAAATAGCAAGCTATATTTAAAGTATACAATTTCGCCCAATGATTGTGTAACTATTTCGAGACTTTGTCGACTCTCAGCAGGTAGAGTCAAAGCCACGAGATCTCTCCGCAATTTTGCATGAAGGTTTTCACACCTTTGTAAGGTGCATTGCGCCATGTTTGTTTCCCATGGTATATCATAAATGTTGGCCGGATAAGTTGTGGTGGGTAGACAACCTTCTTCTTGAATGTAGCGTTCTGCCCTGCATCTATTTTGACCAATATTTGGAACATTTTCAGCTTCTGCATCAATATATATGAAATTTTGTATATTAGAAAAAACACATGTAAACAAATTTGTACAAATTAAATGAAAAAAATATTGAAATTGATGGCAACCTCGACGTGGTTGGTTAGCATCTTCTCCACCCTGAAATTGTTGAGACCCAGAACGACCCTGCTGACAACCAGCACTACCAACCGTTGATTGGCCTTTGGGGGAATAAATATTACCACCTTCACGCAACCTGCTACCACTCGTTGACGACCCTCTAAGGGGATTTGAACCACCACCAACATCTCGAGACGAGAGAGAAGTTTCATAAATAAATATGAATTTATAATCAATTGAAAAATACATTCATGTGTACATATAAATACATGTACATATTCATTGATTAAATTGCGTGAACCATACCACGACTTGGTGAACCATGGGCATGCTCCATGGATGGAGTAGAGACCCTTCTCTTCTTAGCTCCTTAAAAATAAAAAATAAAACTTATTAACAACTAATTTAACTCACAAAGTTAATAAAAAATCAATTCCATATGTACACACATGTGTGGAGATTTAAGATTATATTTAAATACCATGAACATCCCCCGATCCCTAAACCCCCATATGGGATTCTGTTGATCTTCGTCGTTCATCCTCCATGATATATATATCTATTGGTGGACATTTACACAAAATAAATTTCAGAAAATTAATGTAATTTAGTGTACACAAATTATGTACAACACAACTTTCAAAGCACTAATTGATGTGTGAAACTCAATTTAAGCAAAAAAGAAATTATAAAAATGATAAGTTCACCAAATTGAGCTTTACATGGTGGGAGCACATTTGGTATAAAATTGAAAAAAACACATGGTCATTAAAAAAGAAGTGAAACTGCATTTAAATAAACTCTATCTAAACAAAAATTTGTTGAAGTCCCCGCATTTTAATTTTATAAAAATTTGAATTTCACCACTTGTTGCAAATGTGAAGTTCACCAAGTTGCGCTTTACATGGTGTGGTGGGAGCACACTTGGTATATAATTGAAAAAATCACATGGTCATTAAAAAAGACGCATTTATAAGTACATAACACACACATATCCAAGATATGTTGCAATTTCCATCAATAAATTTTGAAGGAGAGTGTTTCAACACTAATTTATCTTTGAGAGATGAATCTTGAATTTTTGAAGAAGAGCATCTCAAAACCAATTCATCTTTGAGAGATGAATCTTGCATTGGAATTGCTCTGTATAATTCTAATTCATCTTTGATATATGAATCATGAATTGGAATTGCCCCATGCAATAGATCAACAAACATCTTATTCACATTTGTACAATGCCTTATACAAAAAAATTGAAATTGGCTAACAATATTGTTTGCTATTCCATGCAGTTCTTTTAGCATCTCCTTCTTAAATTGGCACATGCCATTCATTTGGCTGCACACAAGTTGATAATTGGTGAAAACTACAATTCCATTTGATCCATACTCCATCGTTGTTCCCAAGCCTTCTATCAATCCAATATAATATGCCTCGTTGTTTGTTTTTCTTCCCGGTATATTCATTTTTCTTTGGACGACTTTGCTAGTCGCAATATTGGAAAGCACATATGTAATCACTGCTTTCCCTAGATTGGGATAGCAAGAAACTTCTATGCATAATTTCCATTTTTCAACCATATTTAATGGTTTTCTTATCCCTGAAAAAAAAAATTCAATAAATATATATATATATATATATATATATATATATATATATATATATATATATATGACATGGTAGAAATGACACAAGATCATGAGGTAAATGACATGTGCATGGTTTATCTTAAATTTTGACTTAAAAAGTTTATGGTCTAGAATTCACCTTTACAGTGTTTGGGGTGTGGTGAGGCACACTATTACAGAAACTACCCACAGCAAGGTAGAAGTGAGGCAGTTACCAATTTACAGGAGGCCTCAAAAGTGGGTGATGTTTCCAGAAACATACCCATAATTAATGCAGGATTAGAAGACCGACAAGTGGACTACCAGCCAACAATGATTGAACTGGAAGGTAAATTTCTATCTCAACCTGTTTCTATTTTGGTAGACTCGGGTGAAATTTTAAGCTATGTAAGTCCAAAAATAGTAGAAACTTGTAAGTTATAGAGTCATAAATTTAGAAACCCATGGCTAGAGTAGTTAGCCGCTGGGGCTAAGAGGAAATTTAGTGCCAAAATACCAAATTGTGCATTAAAAATTAGTGAACAACAGCTAACTGTGGATTTGAACATACTACCTCTAGGTTCTTATGACGTGCTACTTGGCATGGAGGGGTTAGAGAAGCACTGGACATTGGTAGACTGCAAAGAAAATATTATTTACTATAGAATGCAGGATGGCACCCGCCAGGAAATTTAGGGAATAAAGAAACCTTTACAGCTGCATCCAATCATATCATCCTAAATGGGTAAGTGCATGAGGAAAGGATGCCAGCTGTATGCCATACAGGTGGGCTTTACCAATTCCAAAGAGAAGGCTCATATGATGGAAAATAGACCAATAGTACAGGAATTTATGGATGTATTTCTAGAGGAAATACCAGGCTTATCACCAAAAAGGGACATAGATTTTACCATTGAATTGGTACCAAGAGCGTC
Organism: Pinus albicaulis; assembly: GCA_034641835.2. Taxonomy (NCBI): domain Eukaryota; kingdom Viridiplantae; phylum Streptophyta; class Pinopsida; order Pinales; family Pinaceae; genus Pinus; species Pinus albicaulis. The sequence continues at coordinate 1,445,018,076 of CM076572.1, read as the reverse complement.
ACCAATTTCAAGGGCACCCTATCAAATGAGTGTACCTGAATTAACTGAGTTAAAAATGCAGCTACAGGAATTATTAGATAAAGGGTAGATCCGACCTAGTGTATATTCTTGGGGAGCACCTGTGCTATTTGTGAAAAATAAAGACAGAACCATGCGAATGTGCATGGATTACTACCAGCTTAATAAATTGACGGTGAAAAACATATATCCTTTACCGTGAATCGATGATCTATTTGATCAAGTAAAGGGAGCGACTGTGTTTTCAAATATAGATCTAACGTCAGGATATTATCAGATCCGGATAAAAGATGAAGACATACATAAAACTATTTTTCAGACCAAGTACAGACACTACGAGTTTGTGGTGCTACCTTTTGGGTTGACTAATGCACCACCAACCTTTATGAGGTTAGTGCATAGTTTATTTCATCCCTACCTGGACAATTTTGTGTTAATATTTATTGATGACATTTTATTTTATTCTAAAAATGTAGAAGAACACAAGGAACACCTACGAAAAGTGCTCGAACTGCTAAGGAAGCATCAGTTGTATGCCAAGTTCAGCAAGTGTGAATTATTCAAGGAATAAATCTAGTACCTTGGTCATGTGATTTCTATTGAAGGTATTTTAGTTGCCCCTGAGAAAATCAGGATGATTATGGAATGGAAAGTACCTCAAAATGTGGCAGACATCTGATCCTTTATGGGATTGGCGAGTTATTACTAGCGGTTTATTGAAGGTTTTTCAAAAAATTCTTTTCCAATTACTTCTTTACAAAGAAAAGGAAAAATATTTAAATGGACAAAGGAATGTCAGGACAATTTTGAAAAACTGAAGCAGTTGTTGAATACAGCTCCGGTTTTAAGGGTAGTTGATCCTAATAAAGAATTCGAAGTCTGCACAGATGCGTGAAAAGAAGGTGTTGGGGTGATTTTGTCACAAGAAGGTAAAGTGGTTGCCTACGAGTCACGAAAATTAAAGGAACATGAGCAGCGATATTCAGCTTATGATTTGGAGCTGAACACAGTAGTGCATGCACTCCGGGTATGGAGGCATTACTTATTTGGGAAAATATTTGTGCTCAAAACGGATCACAACAGCTTAACCATCTATTTTAAGCAAGCTAATATTAATTCTCGCCAAGCAAGATGGAATGCCTTCCTGAGCGAATTTGATATTGATATGCAGCATGTAAAAGGTAAGGAGAACATAGTAGCTGATGCATTAAGAAGAAAATTGCACGGTGTTTATGAACTGTATTATAATGAGGTTGAGTGCAGATTTCTAGAGCAAATTAAAGCGGAAGCGGAAAAATATCCTGGATATAAGTTTATGTGGCAGCAAGCAAAAGAGTTCAAAGACCAAGGAAAATCTGCAGATTATGAAATTAATAAGGATGGGTTGCTAATTTTCAAAAAGAGAATTTTTATTCCAAACAGAATGGAGTTGAAGGCGCTGATTTTGAATGAATATCATCGAAGAAATTACTCGGGACATCCTGGATATTAGAAGATGTTAACAGAAATAAGGAAGAATTATTGTTGACCTAGTATGAGGATAGATATAGCAGAATATCTAAACAAATGTTTAGAATGCCAGTAAGTGAAAGTGGAGCAGCGGCACCCAGCTGGGCTGATGCAGCCTATATTAATACCCGAGTGGAAGTGGGAGGTGATATCGTTAGATTTTATTACTAGACTACCGAGATCAAAAAACCATAATGACTCTATAATGGTGGTGGTGGATAGATTAAGCAAATTAGCACACTTTATACCAGTGCAGTGCACTTATAAGATGGTGCAGATAACAGATATATTCATGTGAGAGATCTTTAGATTGCATGGCATTCCAAAGACTTTCATTTCTAAAAGGGATGTAAAGTTTACATCATCCTTCTGGAAAACGTTGTTCATCGGTTTGGGGACTCAAATTAACTTTAGTACTGCTTACCATCCGTAGACAGACGGACAGACAGAACGGGTAAATCAAGTTTTGGAGGACATGTTACGTATGTATGTAATGCAACAACCGACTAGGTGGGAAGAATATTTGCACCTAGTGGAGTTTGCATACAATAACGGTTATCAGGAGTCACTTAAGATGAGTTCGTTTGAAGCCTTATACGAGCAACAGTGCAGAACTCCTATTAATTGGAGTAGTCCCGAAACCAAGTTGATGCTTGGACCAGACATGCTAGCTAAGATGGAGGCAGAAGTAAAGAAGATCCGACAAAACTTAAAATCAGCTCAAGATAAGAAAAAAGTGTACGCAAATAAGAAAAGAACTTATCGTGAATTTGAAGTGGGGGACCATGTGTACGTAAGAATAAAGCCAAAGAAAAGTACTTTGAGATGGGCATCTTGTGCAAAGCTAGCTCCCAGGTTTTTTGGCCCTTTCCAAGTATTAGAAAGAGTAGGACCTATGGCTTACCGATTGGCTCTCCCCTGTCATATACGTGTGCACAATGTCTTCCACGTATCATTATTGAAACGATACATTCATGATTCAAAGCACATAATCCACTGGCAGGTAGAATATGAGTACCAGATTGATTAAAGATGTTAAGATCTATGAGTAAAACTAATTCAAGCTCATTGTTTGCAAGTCAAACTGGATGGAGAATTTCTGGTCGAGCCTCACAGTATAATCGATTAGAGGGAAATCATGCTCTGGAGACGAGCCATCACCCAGGTTAAAGTGCAATGGAAGCACTTTGGCCCGGAAGAAGCTGCCTGGGAGGATGAAAGTTTTGGTCAGAAAGCCTATCCTAAAATTTTTGCTGGAGTAGAATGAGAACACCAGGGATGGTGCTCACTTCCAGGGGGGAAGTTGTAACCACTGGCTTAATCATTAACTATTGTCAAGCTATTTGTTAATAGTTCTTAATCATTTACTGCTATTATGTTGAAAACAAAAGTATTATGAACAACAATTTAATTTGTGATTAAATGAAAACATTAATTATGGAATTGGTTCCATAAAGTAAAATACTGATAGTAAAATTAATTTCAAGATCTGAGAGTTGGTTGAACAGAATTCAGTTCAAATAGTTTCCCAAACTCTGAGGATAAAGGGGTGATCCCAGTGAGGCTTGGGGGTTCTGTTTGGTAAATGAGGAAAAGGAAAATTCTGGATAGGAATTCCTGGACTGGGGTTAACCAGTGGAATAATCCAGATTTCTGCAACTACTGGAATTGGAGACTGGACCGGATTGTCCTGAGGTCTCTTTTAGAGTTTTGTCAACAATAAGGCTAAGACTTGGAGCACGGGGGAGAGTTGGAGGACGTAATAGCCTCACTCGTGGAAGGGAGGCAAAAATATCAGCTAGATAAAAAAAAATATAGATAAGTATTTTGATTAATTCTATTGTTTAATACGAGATATGTTACAGAAAAATTTATAAGTGTGCTAGGAAAGTAGGATTCTATTCATGTTAATTCTCTGTTGCAGAAAATAATAAATATGTGAAGATTTAGTACTGCTATTGAATCAGTAAACTAAGGACCGTTAACCCAAAACCCTTAACCAAGGTTCCAGGTTAGTTTCCCTTGCTGCCTATGATAATACACAGACAATCGTGGCTCGGTCACATAATTAGGCTATCTATAGAAATAGATTGAATATGAACGAGGTTTATTCGTGATACAAGAAGAAAGAAGTTCTAGATATCTCTTTCAAGTTATATCGTATTATAGAAAATATCAGAAGATAAAATTACTAATAAAGTAAACATGAAAATTCCAACTTTCTACAGAACCTGTGTAAAAACAGGAATGATATTTATACATACATGTGCAGATATTAAATAATGCTAGATTTTAATTTTAGGAAAACAGGATAGGAGAATATCATGCATTGTGGTAAACACATAAGTTACAACATGCAAGTAACCTTTGGGATACAGGGATAAATAATCAAACCATAGGAAATAAATCAAATATTTTCACACTACTGAAATGGGTTTAAGAGTAAAAAAAAAAAAAATAGAAATCCTCAGTAACCTTCTTCGTAAGAAGTGGAAAACAGATTCTGACTGGAAGGTCAAAAAACATGTTACAAAAATTTTAGAGAAAGGGTTTTATATTTAACTGGAAAATAGAATTCTACTATCAAGAAAACGAAAATCCAATGTGCTTATGATTCTCATCAAAGACTAGAAATAATGTTTCATTATAGGAAAGGCAACTACAACACTTGCTTATTTCCGAACATAAATATTCATTTCAGAGATGTAGTATACAATTAATAACAGTCTTAGAATAAACATCGAGATAAAAGCTCATTGTTCGGAGAATTGCTAAACATATATATATATATATATATATATATATATATTAATACCATGTGAAAAGAAAAATAGTCTTGTTTACATAAATAAGGACTCATGACCAAAAACTCCAATTTACTTATAAAGAGCCAATATTCGAGCTCCATGAGTTACAACGAAGTTCTTTTCAAGAAAGAGAAAATATGTAACATATTTAAATTTAGTTCAACGAGTCCTTGCATGCTGTAGAAAAATTAAAACTTAACTACATTTCCTACATTCTTGAACTCAACGACAGACCTTGCCGAGAGCTAAACCCAAAGGAAGGTCGGGCAACCCCACTAAGTAGCACAGGACAATGGTACCTGTTCAACGTGGAAGATAAAATGCTCTTCAGTGATATTCGATGAGTCAAGAACCTTTTTTTTTTTCCAAAAGAATTGAGTAGAAAAATCCTTACGTGTCAACAAATGAAAAGAAGGCATGAGTAAAAAACTATTACTAAACTAGGAAAATTTCTGAGGGAGACACCTTAGTTTTCTAGCAATTCCAAATCTCAGCTTACAAAAAAGAGGAATCCATCCGCATTCAATTCCATACAACATTAGTGAAAAATTTACCTTGTATTTTCTTCTTGTACTGTGGACGAAGATGAGAACAAGAATTTCACCAAACTGGGGTTTACATGGAGCCGTGCTGCCATTCTGTCAATTATTGAGCAAAACCTAGACAAAAAGTCACGAGTTAAACTACTACTATTAAGGGTAAGACTTCCATGGCTTACTGTAGTAAGAAAAGGAAAAACTGGAAGTTATTTTATAAATTAGTTTTCATTAAAATACACAACAACATAATTCATTCCATACCTCTAACGAAAGGGCTGGAATAATGTGATGAAATGGCAGAAGAACGCTAGGGTTAAATTGCCATCTCCATTGTGTACACAGGAAGGGACTGCAAATAAGTCTTAGGATAATGCGTAGGCAGGGAGCCAAAGTTGCAGACGGAGGCACAAACCAGAGCTTTTTGGAAAAGGCGGAGCAAATGCCAAGGAAAATCAGTTACGGTGATTAAGTCATTAGCCAAACCCTAAACTTTCCTTGCCATCGGATTGAAACTAGGAAGATCTACGATGAAAGAACTGACAGATGTAATCCTAATATCAAGTGATAAGAAATTCCATAAAAATCGACATTTGCAGTAAATACCACAATAGCACCGTGCCATCGGATTTAAATGATAAGGATGGAAATTTTGTTGTGAAGTAATGTCAAGTACTGACATAAATAAATACTCCAGCTGTGAGAGTTTTCGAAAACGGAGAAATTTTCCAATTGATAAAAATGAAATAAGTTGATTATTAAATGTCTACGAATTCAATAGACTTTCGAACATTGTTTACATGTTTAGAGTACGTTTAAACGGATTAAACATTGTTATGAATTTATGTACTTTAAAACCGAAAAGCTAAATAAGAAGAAATATGAATAATTAGTATATAATCTAATTGCGGAAGACTTATAATTAAATTTTTTTTTTTTTCTATTTTGATGGATGTTACAGTGAAGCTTAAATTCTCATTACAAAAATTATATCACCGATATTAAACCCCTCTATCAAACCCCTCTATCGCAAGTTGAATCTATTGGATTTTACATGACAATAAGTTTCCAAATTTCAACACAATTTTTATAACATGACAAACACAAATAGTACATTCTTCTTTCAGACTTTTTCAGAGAAAGCAAATTTGAACACAATTTTTATAACATGAAAAGCGCAAATAGTACATTCTTCTTTCATATTTTTTCAAAGAAAGTAACTTCTCATATGGTTGTTGCTTTCTTATAGTTTCCTAATCACCATAGACGATGTTATTGCCGTTATATGTAAAGAGTCATATTACTCATATAATTGGCATATTAATGTAATTATTTATACTTTTTCTGTTCCGAAATTTGCACTATGTCAAAATAGAAGTTATAATAGATTGGATTTGGACAAATTTAACTTTTCTAAAATGAAAAAAATAAAATAAAAAAATATCTTACTTTTTTCTAATTTCAAAATATTACCAATATTGTGAAAATGACCATCCCAGGGAAAAATTTAACCAAAACTTACACAAAAAACTAATTTGAAATAATTCAACTCTCATAAATTGATCCCTCTCATAAATGTTCAAAAAACTAATTTCTAAGTATTCGAAGAAACAGTGGATCCTTCAAGGTCAGCCGAGGGTGTGTCCTTTGTCTGCTTTGCAGCGTCCACTTCTACTCAGTCTCCTCCTCATCCAAGTTGAACGACTCAATGTCATCCATGGGGGGCGGATCACAGGGTTTCCAATTTTTAGATTTTGGTTTGCGATTGATTTTCTTCTTTTAAGCGAGGAACGTGACACAAGAGTTTTGAAGAAGCCCTGTTTGATGGCAATGGCAACATCAGAAGGAAGTGTTCTCATATTCCAGAGTTTGTGTCCATAGGAAATCACCAACTTTGAGATTGATTTTATCGGGCAAACCTTTACTTATGTCTATTTCAGCGCATATTCTGCCATAGTTATATATTCCCTTCTCCCCCCTAGAGGGATCCATTTCCAGGAAGCGGCCCAGGGTGTTTCCAATTCCTTGGAAGACAAAAAAGTGCCATAAATGCGCAGGTAAGTTTGGAAGCCTGACCCAAATAGGAAGCTTGGTAATGACTGTCGTAGAGGGGTCGAAGTCTGGGAACTAGGGGGTGAGGAATAACCCTGTTGTTCCCCAAAACCATGGACCCCCAATTAAGGATTTTTTATAATCTTCGCTGAAAGAAAACAAAACTATGAAGATACCCTTCAAGCAGAAGATAACCTTGATGTTGTTGGTCCAAGTGGAGTGAATCCATTGGTAGAGATCTTCTGTGTGAGGCCATGGTCCATTAAATTGGAAAATAATGGTTGATTCTGCATACATTTGAAATTGATCTTTAAGAGCCGGATAGGAGATTTATATAGAGGGAACTTCCTCTAGTTTATCAACCAAAAAAGGCTTGGGAGCCTCATAGGGTTGAGTAACTTTCTTGGGAGGTTTTCCATGGACAAAATCTTTGTAAGAGAAAGCTGGAGCGAAAGATGGCTACCTAGCTACTCCCCCTAGAAAACGAAGGGTTAAAACTACAGAAGCATCTTTTTCAATATTGTAAAATGAGAGGGAAATGGAGTCCTCAAGTTGTTTACCTCCATATAAAATATTTGAAGGGCTAAGGGAATCCTCAGCTGCTGCCTTTTCTGCGTCAGAGAGTGTGGAACATTCTTTCGGCCCGACGCTTTCCTTCTTCACTTCTTCTTCAGCGTAGCTGCTGTCATCGTTGGGCGTGAGTTGATTCAGAGGTGTGCTTGGTCTCTAGACTCCATGATCCACAGGGCCGAGCTAGAGCTTGACGAAGGCAGAGGGATGAGAGTCGCATGCATAAACCTTAGAGTTCATCTTGGCTCTCAGCGTCTCCTTATTATTATTATTATTATTTCTTTAATTTAGATAATGTAAGATGTATCATGATCCAAATTTTCCAACTATTTAATTTATATTGTTGTGTTAGTTATATAAATTAAATATATAAGTTTACATTCATATAAAATAAAATATTTTTTTAGTCCATGCGATCTTGGATATATGGTGATTGGGTGCTTTGTTAAGGCACTCTTTGATGCAAAGTCGTTGGTTCAATTCCCTGCCATGATGAGGGTGATATATTAGACATGTTGAAGATGTAGCCTTGCCAAGCTTACAAAAAAAATATAAAATATAAATATGTATATTTTAATATATATATATATATATATATATATATATATATATATAAATATTAAATGAAAAGATCCAAAGAATATTTAATCATTAAAATGAGTAAATAAGGATGAATTATATTTTCCACAAAAAAATTGTAAATATATTATAATCCACTTTGAGTGGGAAACCTCATTTTACAATAAATATAATAAACAAGACAATATTTGATCACCATAAAACTAGGCCTCTTTAATGTATAAAATGGGACCATGAGGGGTTCTAATCTACATAATAATATAATCATAGAAATGTAATCACTTAATATCTAGGGCTTAATAAGGGTTTTTGTGTTAGCATGGGGCTTATATAGGGCTTAACACGCCCCTTCTCTTCAAAAAAATGTTGTTCTCAACACTTGACTATATGTGGGTGTTTTTGTATGAAAAAATGATCTTCTCATGTCACTTCTTCCACTAGGAGTTTCTTCCATTTGATGAGGTACTTAGTAATTACTCGAGTTCTTAGTTGCTTAGTCCTTGTTTCCAAAATTATTTCTAGTTCTAGTTTTATTTTCCCTTCTTCATTAATCTCTAGTATAAGAGTTTGGGCTAGGATCTTATCACGAATTACCTTCCTTAAGTAAGAAATATGGAATACGGGTTGTTCATGTGAAAATGGATGTAGCTCCAATTTCTAATCCATACTTCCAATCCTTTGCAACACCATATAGGGGCCTTAGACCTCAGAGATAATTTATTTTCCTTATTTTGTCGCTTGAGGTACGATATATATATGGTTGTAGTCTCACAAATACCCAATCCACGACTTCAAATTCCCTTCCACTGCGATGTTTAGTATGCTTGTTGTTTCATCTTATTTTTTGTTGGCATAGTTGTAATTGATGGTAAAGGAGCAACAAAGGGTGATGAAAAAGGGTCAGTTGATGCAAGCGCAATTAAAGTTGATGACATGCTTCTTATCCTTGTAGAGTGGCAAGGTATGGTACAAAGGATCTCAGTATGTGTTGCTTGTTATAGGGTGCATATGTTGTGATTTTGCTTGTTAGAGACTGATTGCATGTGCTGTGATGTGAGGTTGATTATGTGCATATGATGATTGAGTTTATTTGCATGAAGAGGTGTTGTTAAAGATGCATGAAAAGTTGTGATGCAAGGAAATGGAAAATGTTATGTTGCAAGGCAATAAAAATGGGAAATGTTATGTTGTAGATGTTGTAGAGGTCAGTTTGAAGATGTATGTTGCAGAAGTTGTAGAGGTCAATGTTGAAGGTATGTGAACATTAATTGATAATATTCCACTTAGTTCAGTTCTTGTTCATTGCAGACCATTGTAAATTTTTAGTAACTATTGGCCAGTATGGTAGTATACTAGAGTAATAAATTCTATAGAATAAATGCCATTACTGAATACAAACCAAAGTTGAAATAATACATTTGCAAACTTATATAGCTCATAAAAAATTAACCATATATTACGAACATAAATCAAGTATGAGTATCCTAAATGTTATAACATATGGTTGTAAATAAATCACCATGGTTGACATGCATAGGCTCTTGTGTTAATGAATGATAATACCTGAAAATATTAATGAATTAATAAGTATTCTTAGCTAGAAAGTATCCTCACAAGGGAAGCCACGAGAAACTTGTTATAGTTGAAAAATAATCAAGAATTTTGTAAGAACCATCAAAATTAAAGAATTAATTCATGGGATAGCTAAAGTGTTCATTCTTCACGGGGAAGAAGCACCGTATTTGAGACAAATTGAAATGTAATGCTACCTTAGAGGAGTTGGAATGTGATCATTCTATCTAAGATTGAGAGGAGTGGGATCATGATTAAGACCTTCATTTGTTAACTTTTCTATTAATTTGTTTCCTAAAGGTCAATTATGTAAGGGAATGGTGGATGGAAACATTGAAAGGAGTTTCTAAATGCACTCTAGACCACCTTCAAGTTTCCATTTGCCAAATATTTTTGAAAGTGGAGATCCATTTTGAAGTCTTTTTGACCATTTGAATTGTGGGTTGTGAAACACCTTCCATCATAAGACTTCCATATTCTGAATTATATAGCTCTATAGTGTTATTTCTTTCTAGTCCCAAAGATCCTGTGTATATGTGGAGAATATGACTTGTAGTATTTCTAAAAACTCCACTAAAACTATTAAGTCCTAGGTTACCCTTAGAGGTTCCATCAAAATTTAACTTAACAAATCCAAAAGGGAGAGGATTCTAAGAATTGAGAATGTGAGGAAGGGGTTGTTTAAATGTAGCTAGGGAATCGTAAAGGGAGGGGAGTAAGTCCAGGTATTTAGGTGTAATTGATTTTAGGTCATTGCTTTTCTAGTCTTGAGCAATCCATGAGGAGAGAAATATAGTTTTATTGATGGAATTTTTTATTCTCCCCATAACATATATTATATGGATGGTATTCCCTTGAATATATGCTTATTTCTCTCCTTTCAAGTCTCCCATAAAAGGAAAAAAAATAATTTCCATACATGATTGATGATGGGGTGATTGGTGGTGGTATCTCTCCAGTTTATTATAGTGGCTATTATTTTGTCCCTATTTCTATCAAATTGGTAGAAGATAGTGCCCCCTTTGTCCCATTGAGTAGAAGTGAATGGGTATGAGTTTAAAATGTGCTCCACTATTTCCAAGTTTTGAGAAGTCAAGCATAATTCGTAGAATGAAGGCTATTGAAATACTCACTTTTATAGTTTGTCCCAATTGGGGGTTTTACCATGAGTGAGAAGCCATGAGAATACAAACACCTTATGGAAAGTTTTCTATAATTTCCAACAAAAATTCTAGACCTTAGAGGAAGGGATATTTTCAATTCCCACTGTTATACCATAAGCTTATTTATGTTGAAATTTTTATGAGGTTTATGTCCACATCATAGTTTTTCTTCTTGGACCCTTCTATTTTTTACTTGTTCATTATTTAAATTGGTCCATTTTTTTTCATAAATGTGTTCCTCTAGTTGAGGATGCCCAAAAACCTTGGGATGCCAAGATTTCCATTAGGGGTGAACTAGGGATGGAGTACAATAATGGGAGATTGAATTTCATCCTTTTAAATTCATTGATTCTTAAATACGAACAAGACTGGTGTGCTCTTGAATATTAGGGAGTTTTTTCCAAGAGTCTTCCCAAAATGGAGCTATGTGAACATTTTAGACCTCCCAAAAGAAGTGATTTAAAATCAATTGGAAATTATGGAAAAGGCATTCCAAATGCGTGAACCCATAATTTCACCATCCATTCTAATAATATTTTTCTCATTAAAGGAAGTGGCATAATTTTTTCTATAGAGATTCCCTCATGCTCATTTGGACTTTGAATCCAATATCATTAATAGGGGGGTGGCGTTGCCTTCCCTCCCCCAACATGAGGCATGTGAAGTAAATTGCGTAATTTAATGGAGATTTTTATTCTTGATGTTTCTTATATTTTGTTTGAAGTGAAGGAGGGGAGTATGTACCCGGATTGTGTAATTTCTTTCGTGTAGGTGGTATTTTACTTCCCTCTCTAGAGTCAAGAAGGGAGTATTACTGTGTTTATCAACTATAATTTGAGGTTTGGAGATGTAAATACCTTATTTTAAATTGGCATATCAGAGCTAAGGTGTCGGTAGGGGTTTATAGTGGTTGTAGTTCCTTTTTTTTTATGTATTGGCTTGGAATATGTTTTCCTGGCTGTGTTGGAGTTGTTGTTAAGCTTGTAGATTCAAGCTTCACAATGATTATTCGAGTTCGTGCTTTGGAAGGTAGGAAAATTTTATTTCAGTGCAACTTGGGATCGACAGTGCTGAGTTGTTCTGTCTTGATGTGCATTCACAAATTCGAGTGGGTATTTTTTCTTATCTTGCCCAATATTTCAATTTTCATTGCTTTTGTCTCTCTCAGGTACAATGTAGCCTTCTTAGAAGGGTCTATATCGTGGTATTTTTTTATTTTGTTTTCCCTAAGTAGGAAGTCTCTATTGTCTAGGGACAGGGATTGTATATCTGGTTTTTCTACTTATTTGCAGAGGAGACTATGGAATCATCCTCCTAGTGAATAGTCTAGACTATGGGATCAGTCAAAATTTTATAGATATTGTCTGCTATTTGGTTAGTCCTTGTGTGATTGTATCAGGATAGAACATCATTGGATAGATTTTGTTGTGAGGGGGTTAGTTTTTCTTGAGCCTCGAATTTTAGTTTTTGGCCCTAAGGTGTGGTTGATGGAGTGAGAATTTTGGGACTAGTGGGGCTTATTTATCTATCACAGTGTTGATCCTTTACCTGTGGTGATCACATTACCTCGCTAGAAAGTGAGTGGGTGTCGTGGGGCTAGTGGATGTGGCCGAAATAATCGGTCATGTGCTGATTCATAGGAACATGAGGTGACAACTACTTATCGCTTAGAAACATCTTATAGAACTGAAGTGGATATTAAGAGACTTGAGACCTGAGCTACACAAGACTGGAAAGATTATTATTATTCAAAACTTTTAGAAGAGGTGTCCTACTAGCTTCCTGGCCCAAGTCATACAAGTGGAATAAGAATTCAATATATCATTGGGTTACTCTACATTGACAGTTAAAGGATCTACTCGAACAAGTCTTAAAGGAAAAGCATGAAGATAAGTATGAAATTATATCCTTTCTCAATGATATTCAATGCAATTAATGGAAACAACATGATTTTCTTGATCGATTAGAAGCTCACTTAACTCACATTGAGATACATGTTTAATGTGAGTTTAAGAAACCTAGTTCGGGTGTGAAGAATCCTCCTCCGATGTCATCATCATACACCTAATTTGGATATTATGTTTATGGTTATGTTCCTAAAGGAGTTTTTATTTTATCTCATCTTTTCTTATGTAGTTGTTCCTCCCTTTCTATGTAGACATTTTGTTTTTTAATACCAACCAACAAGTAAGGTCGATAATTTTGAATATTGGCTCAACAATGATGTAATTTGATTTTAAGAGGTAATAAATTTCAATTATATATATATATATTTTTTTTTTTTCTTCAAATATTATTAATATTAAAATCATTATCATCATTAAATTTAAAGAATAATTATGTTATTCAAAATGATTTTTTTTATAAGTTGTTTTTGCATTGAAATAACAATTATTAACATTAGCTATGGAAAAATAAAAAATAAATGTCTTTGACGTGCCCTCTTGGAAACTATACTAGAAATAGTAAAGTATATCGTCAAAAGCTAACAAAATTAAGTGAGTGTCCAAGAATAAAAAATACCCAAACAGTTGTTGCCCCACCATGGGGGAACCATGGACAAGAAACAAAATTAGTAGCCTTATTTAATTACCAATTTTATGACAAGAAGAAAAATGAAATAAACAAAGACTCATAGAGAATCTTATTTGTAGCCTAGAGGGCAAACTAGAATAGCAAGGCCTGAGAAGAAATTATCAAGAAACTTGAGCCTTAGGATGGCCTTGAAGTATCTAGGTTGTTAGATTATTCTTCAACCTTTCATGGTGGAGGAATTGGAGACCTGGGTGGAGAATCCATGTCAATCCTGATTAGTCTACCTTCCACATCAAGCATATGATCTCTCTTTCATCTAACTTGTGTAGGAGATTGACCTAGGATTCTCTCCTATAAACTAAAAATTTTCCTAACATCACCTTAGAAGCTAATATAAATCAACAATATGAATTGATGAAATGACATCCATGATATATGAATCTAGATTTACTGGCCTTTCATGAAAAATTTCTTATTCAAGAGCCAAGATGCAATGACAACCTAAACTTTTGAATCAAGAGTTACTTGCCTTTCATGACAAATTTCTTCATCCATGAGACAAATTTCCTCCTAAATTTATGGGAGCATGTTGGGATGGAAGTTGTGGGCTGAAAACTCTACTTGTAATTTCATTTTTTTAACAAAATTCTTTTTATTTTTAAAATAAGTGAAGTAAAATAATATATATATATATATATATATATATATATATATATATATATATATATATATATATATATATATATATAATTGTTAACATTTTTATAACAAAAATATCAAAAATAAAAAACCATTGCCTTAAATTACTCTCTTTATGTCCGTGGGTGGTGGCACAATTGGGGAAAATCATGTTGGGAAGCTTTATAGAAGTATTAAATTTCACTCAATTATAATTAATTAATTTATAATTTCTTAAAATTTTATAAAACAATAAATTTCATTATTTTAAACATTACTGACAATAAAAATATAAAAACCTCAATGCCAATATCAAAATATAAATTTTAAGATAAAGTTAAATGAAAAAAAGAAATCAATTATTAAATGACATTACTTTTTATGAGTAATGTAAATGATTCATCATAAATTAATCGTTAGTTTAGATATGAAACTCAAACAATTAATGCTAAATATCCAAATAATTAAACAATCACAATGAAAGAAAATCAATTCTATTACATTCCTAATAGCTCTCCTATCTGAAATCTATAATTAATTAATTTATAAAAAAAATTCACCTATTTAAACATGATTTATAATAAAAATATAAACATATTTTTATATCAATATTAAGATAAAGTTAAAATTAAAAATAAATAAACATAATTTATATTAAAAATATAAACATATTTTTAAATAGTATTAAGATAAAGTTAAAATTAAAAATAAATAAATAAAATAAAAAGTAATAATAATATAAATAAGTAAATTAAAAATTAATTACGGAATAATAATATTAAAAAATCGCTTTCACTATCAAATTATAAATTCCCAAATAACCAGTAAAGGCTGAAGTTAAATTAGAAAAAGGAAAAAAAAAAAGAAATTATTAAAAAAATTCAAACAAAAAATATGTTCGAAATCAAAATTGGAGGGTGAGGTTAAAGTTTTTATTAGAGATATTATAATATAGATATTAAATGTCTATCGCAAATCTGTTAAATTTTAGTAAGTTTTCAATTTGAACAAGGATGGCTGCAAGGCAGCTAATCTCGGTAGTTAGTCCTTGCCTTGAGCCATAGTTCGAGTAGTGAACTTCCATGCAACATAGGTTTAAGAGAAATATAAGTATGGGAAAGTTTGTGAGTGTACAAAGGAAAAGGAAAAGAAAAATGGACCAAAATGGAACTTTTCTTAGTATTGCCATGTGAAGTTCTAAAGCTTCTATGCAAACTGTCTTAACACTTTTGAGCTACACTTAAACATTTTCAAATAAGGAAACAGTACAGTGATAGCAACCAAAGGAATGTTATCAAGCAATGCATCCGCAAGACCACTTACCAAGTTGGTGGCACCAAGGCCAGAAGTTACAATTCAAACAGCTACCTTTCCTGTAGACCTGGCATACCCTTCTGCTGCAAATACTTCTCCCTGTTCATGGTGACAAAGGACATTTTTTATGATCTTGGATCGAGTAAGTGCCTGATGAATTTCCACAGATGCTCCTCCAGGGTAGGAGAAGACATGTTCGACACCCTCTCGCTCTAAAGCCTTTACAATGACATCTGCATCCTTTCTTGGCTCACTGTCTGCGTAACGTGAAGTAAATGAGATTGGAAGACTCTTAACAGATGTTTGTGATGAGTTCTTCAGTTCCACTACAGATTCACTCTGTTCTTGTAATGTGTCTGAACAATTGGAGCCGTAGTTTTATCGGCAAGATGTCGAAGGCCCCTTTTTGCACGATTTTTTCCCTTGTGCCTGACATTTACTGGCAACAAAATGGCCAGATTATGCCAAAAGAATTAAGGCCTTGCTTCAGAATTCAACTCCCTGAAAATGTTCTAAAAAACAGCTAGGTTTAGATCAGGCCATGCTTCAGAACTCAACTCTCTGAAAGTTTGATCAACCAGCTAGATTTAGACTAGTGCCAATATATAATTTCAAATCCTAGCAATTAAAAGCTTTTAAACAGAGATTAATTGGTTGTAGATCTAAAAATACTCAAATCGACTCATGTAGAAACACATTGCAAATTGTGTAACTGTTCAAAAAACCCGTTCATATCAATCAACATTTCGAATGATCGATTATTTCTTTTAGAATATTTCAAATTCTATGCACATCTATGAATAGTATCTAAAAACTATTGAGGACTCGAAAGGAGATTTAAATTGCATCCACAAAATCATTTTTCTTAATCTTTTCGAAGAATAATCGAGATTGGATAACATAGCCTGTAAATGATTCTTAGCGATCGTGTGTTGGTGAATGAGCTGGTGAAAAGTGAGTTAAGGGTTGCCAAAAGCTATGGTAGGCTTTGATGTTTTCCAAATCAAGCTATAGTTGCAGTTCTGGCCCAATTAGTAGGGTCAGTCGCACCCATTGATTTGGTTGTTTTTCATTGATATAGATTACATATTTCCCTTTTGGACCTAACTTTATACTTTCTGATAGGTGAGCTTCAGTGAGTTAAGCTTCAGGCTCCCTGGCGTACATCTTTGCATCCGAGCAACTTCAACCAGAGACCCACAGCTTAAATTAATCCAACCAGAAAATATTCTTAAAAATTAGCTCATTTGCACATTGTTAATGAAAAAAGTTATTTGAAAAATCAAAATAATAAATTACATTGTAAATGAAAAAAGTTATTTGAAAAATAAAAATTCTAAATACGACATGTAGAACCCACATGAAGCCCACGGGTTTACTGCTTCATTCTCGTAAACAACCATGCAAGACAAGACATGCAGGATGCCATGCAATGCTCATCCTGAAATCTACCATGCTAGCTAGGCTGGTAAACAAGCTGGTTGATATAGACACATTGCATTTCTGGAATTTGTCTCTCTATACTTTGCTGCAGCCATGAATTATCTGCGGAGCTATTGCAACTCTCCTTCATACAAGCGAATCAGAGAGGACAGTTCAGGGCATGAGTCATCGTGGGAAGAAAACATGCAGTCTGCTCATGCTTTTGGTCTTGCTAGTTATTATTCTTGCTAGTGATGCCCGTATGCTCATGATGCTTGTTAAGGGGGTCTCTTTCAGTATGGAGAAGCTATTTTGTTATTCCAGTAGTGCTTAACCACTAGTGAAGGGTGTGCAGGGTGTGCATGCTTGTATCCCGTCGAAAGAAGCTCGCAGCTATTTTGTTATTCCAATAGTGCTTAAACACTAGTGGAGGGTGTGCAGGGTGTGCATGCTTGTATCCCATAAAGCAGCTCGCGAACAAGATCTCCTCACAAACCGAGCAGAAGCAAAAGGGGAAAGCTGTCGTCGCAACAAGGTAAGATTTATTCTTTGGACTTGAATTTGGCCTTTTGAGTCGTATCCATTATATGCCGTTGTTGGTTTTTTAAACCTATATCCCATGTATGCCCCTGTTGCCTTTTTCACCAGTTAAAGAGTCCCCCTGACAGACTGAAATCCAGTTGCAGAAGCAGGAACCGAAATCCAGTTGCAGTAGGGGTGGTAGATACAGTTGACACGGAAATTGGGTTGAGACCGAAATTGAGTTGCTTCACAGTTGAGACTGAAATTGAGTTTGAGTTGTCGAAGAAAGGACTGAAATTGAATTGAGAAGTAGGGGCCGTAGATACAGTTGCAGGGACCGAAATCGAGTTGCAGTAGGGGCGGTAGATACAATTAAGACCGAAATTGATTTGAGACCAGATACAGTTGAGACCGAAATTGAATTGTTGAAGCAGGGACTGAAATTGAGTTGAACTTGAAGGTTGAACTTGAATCCACACAGCATGCACATGATCCACCAGCTGTGTCTTCATGCATCCACCAGCTGTTGACCCAGTTTTTAACCTTAATTTTAATAGTTGTTAACCTTAAACTTTGCTTGCACATCCATCCGACCCTTCAAAAATGAGTTAGCATTTCATGCTAACAGACTAATGTTAGCATTAGTATACCTAAGCTGATATGCGGTTAGCAAAAATAAAAATATCCTATGGTCCGCCTCGGGAAGAGGCTAGAACAACCCGCTGTTTACCCAGCTGTTAACCTTAATTTTAACAGTTGATAACCTTAAAATTTTCTTGCACATCCACCTGGCCCCTTGAAAATGAGTTAGCATTTCATGTTAACAGACTAATGTTAGCATTAGTCTACCTAAACTGATATGCGGCCAAAACCACGATTTCTTATAAAACTATGCTTTAGTAAAATTAACCCCCACATACTAATAAAAAAACAATAGAAAAACTAAAAAATTAATGTTAACATACACCAAGTGATTACTATAGTCCCATGCCGTGACAACAGAGACTAACAAGAAAAAAAACATGCAATGAAAACACACATACAACATTATTCTTTCATATTTTTTCAGAGTCAATCACTCCCTAGTTGGTTGTTGCTTACCATGCTTTTGCCGTTACACGTGGAGAATCATATTCTTGACATAATTGGCATCTTTATGTAATTATTTAATTTTTTAATGTTTCAAAATTTGCAGTAAGTCAACATGGAAGTTATAATAGATTAGATTTGGTTTGAGCAAATTTAATTTTTCAAATTGAATGGACAAAAATAAAATTAAAAAATTATATTTCCAAAATAGACCATCCAAGTGAGAATAATAAAATCGAACCAAACTTAACCCAACAAATTAATATAAAATGTATTAATCGTGTCAAATTTATTCCGTTCACAAGCACTGTTCAACACACTAACTTATAATAACCCAGGCAATAGTGCAGGTGACCAACCTACAAGGTGGATTTTTATGGAGAAGCCCTGTGGCTTTCTCTGAAAATACCTGAAAAAAACTCAGTACATTCCTTGCCAATGTGGGCTTCAACCAAACTGCCCACAAAGCTCTTCACCAGATTAGATTTCATACACCCAAACATCTTTGGGTCTTTAATATACTCTTCAAAATCTTCCTCAACCATGCTCGGAACCCTCTCACAGACTTGCAGTCTCTCAAACTCAAAAGCCCTACAGTTCTTCACTGCTTGTCTCACCTCATCAGCGCTCGGAAAGTACCATGGAAGGTTGAAAGAATCTTTTAGATCCCAGCTAATTATTCCCTGCACATGCATCTTCAAAGTCCTGGCCACAGAATTCGCCTCCCACAGAGACTTGGTGTGCAGGAGGCCAAGTGTCGGGCCTCCCCATCAGACACAAGAAAAGCACGCCTCCCGGTGCCATTTCCTGCGCTCTGCAGTTGAAGAAAGTGTTGAGGTCCTTTTCAGATTGCTTTGAATAAGCTTCTGCAACATCCTGCCTACCTCTGTTGATCCATACTCTTCCTTTTTTGTATAAGGGTGAACTTTTCTGCACAACAGCTTCATGCACCTGCCATAATAATATAATTAATATTAATGTTTTTGGGGCCTCGGCTAGATTTTTTTCTGTGGGTCTAGGGTGACCTTGGTTTGTTGCTAGCTGGTTTATTGCATGGAAGTACATTGATGTGGGATGCTTATTATTAACATGGTGGGCGCAGATATCTTAACATATTTTTTTTAAGAAATCTGAAGATAAAATCTCATTCAAACCAATTGATATACACCACTTCAAATCAAATTAATTTGGCCTAACAATAATGATTATGATTATCTGACCTGTGAAAGCCAATGAAGCGCCATGATAGAGAAACAGACATGAATGGCCTATCTCAGAAACAGAACGTTGTAAAAGGATCCAGATACACCCGCAACAAAATAACAAGAATGGCCACACCGGTCTAGCTGACCGAAGAGCTCATTAAAATCATTGCAAGGCAAATCAAAGAAATAAGCCTGCAACTCTGGCATTAAGCCCCCGCAATGGCCATTCCTACAAAGATTTGTGAGTATTTTGACAAAAAAATCAACATCTGATAGCTTGTTTGTACCAGTCGCGTACCCAAGATCTGCAGTTCTGAGAGGGGCTTCTTTAGGAAATGCAAGCTTCTGAAGGGCTGCCTCAAAGATAGGCTACAATACTTGGAAGACATTCCTCTGTCTGTCAGAGTCTTCGGCGTAACAGGCATCGCCAATGCCCGAGTACATTTTTTTCAGAAAGAAAAAAACCACTGTATTATATTATGTATAACCAGTACATTTTCAACATCTATGTGTGATAATTCAACTCATGAGTTTCTAAGTTCAAAGAGGATTCTCCCTATATTCATCTTGATATTTTAATAGAATTTTCATTTATTGACCACTGTTTGTCTCCTATGGATCTTAACATCAATTCTAATATTCAATATCAGTGTCTTCATATTAGTTCCCATATTACAGATAGAAAGGGATAAAAAGCCAAGTCAACTGCTGTAACATAGGATTTTTCAAAATTGACTAATATCTCATATGTTGCTTTCTGCATAATATGATTCTAAAGCTCGCTTGCATATGTTGGGGTATCGAAAAAATAGAATTATCAGCTCCGGCTTGCTTGTCCCTTTCTGATCGCCTTTTCCACCTTCCAAAATGAACAGATATGAATTTCCAGTCTCGTTTACAGATTATCATGTACAAATTGAAGTGCATCAGGATCGTTTGAGTTTGTAATCAGTCTCAATTGATGATAAATCCAGCTCGCTTGCTATATCGGTCTAGTTCTCTTGATGAATTCCTGTTCTCTTGTTAGAAAATAAGCTAGGCTCGCTTGATAATGTATTCCGGCTTGCTTGCTATATATGACTAGCTCGCTTGATGTAGACCTGTTCTTATATTAGCATAAACACCAGGAACTTATTAAGGATTAAGCAATAAGATAAGATAAATATCTCGTTGTAAAATGCAACCTAGAAAGGCCCCTTGAAATCTGGGCCATCAAAGTCCCCTTTTCAGGCTCATGGAATGGGGATTTCACTCCACCAGACCTTGATGTTGTTAACAAATTGGGACACCTGTAGACATCCAAAATTCTCTTTTAAACCCATCTTTGATAACGAATCTGCTCGACAGTTGTTTTCTCTAAAAATATGAAAAAGAGGTGGAGCACTTAGTCTCTCCCATAGGATTTTATCCCTTTTGTACCAACCATGTGATGTTAGAGAAGCATTAGGCGAGAGACCCTTGAATACATCAATGATCAATTTTGAATCTCCATATATAGATAACTATTGAAGATTTAAATTGTTTGCAACTAGTAATCCTCCCCAAAGAGCCATCAACTCAGCCAAATTGTCAGAGCCTTTGCCTCCATTCTAGAAAAACTGAATCCTTTCCTCCTTTGATGTTTTAATCTAGGTGCCACATCCCATGATCCTGCCTTGACAGGCTCCATTGAAAAATAACGCTGGCAGGGAAATGGGATGGGGTTGGATCCTTTTGGATTTATCCTGAATACATTTAGAGTGTAGATCCCTTTCCGAAATCCACTTCATGATAGCGTTGTATAATTGTTGGATACAGATAGGGGCCCCCTCAAAAATGTTCTTGTTCCTACAGCACCATATTTCCCAAATGGAAAAAAAGGGAAGGGATTGGAATTTACCAAACAACTGATCCCATCTGTTAGCTGTTTCTATGAAGTCAGTAGGCATCCAAGGGCTGCTGAATATGTTATTACTGAATAAAGACCACAAATGAACAACAAAAGGACATGTGAAAAAGAGGTGTACGATGGGTTCCTGTTCATTGTGGCAGAAGACACATATGCTTGGTCCGTGCCATCCCCTTCGCCTAAGCCCATCCCAAGTGAGGATTTTACCCCTCCATACCAATCATCCAAACAACAATATTTTGATCGGAATTTTGCGTTTCCAATACTTTTCAAACCCGGGCATCATGTGGTCCATGGTCTCCACACTATTAATATTATCATATAATTGTTTTTCAATCAAGGAATTTTCCTTAATATTGCCCACCCAGACCATCTTGTCCCCATCTCTGTAATGGGATAATCCTGTTCGTTGGAATATCTCC